>CM039595.1:66423997-66628145 GCA_022457205.1 Saccharum spontaneum | reverse complement strand
ATCAGAATTATAAGCACAGCGTATAGTTATAGAGGGTGTGTCCTCTCGGATTACTTCAGAGGAAAGCTCTGACTCCTCTAACCATTCGCTACTCATAACCGAGATAAGCTCTCTCAATTGACGTTCACTTGGTAAACAAATGCTAAATTGGCCGTTTTGGGGTCGGTCTATAGAATGGTAGTTTGAAATGTTTCCAAAATCGGCAAAGAGATCGGATTCTATGTCTAGCATGAAATCAGATGGTAGAATTTCTTCCTTTTGTGGCTCAGAACCTGGGATAGCTAAAGTAGATGAAAAATTTGGCAGAGTGTCTACTCCGGCTTCGTAGGTTTTATCATGGAGGGCATTATCCATCTCAGCTTCTAGGATTCTATTCAAGATCCCCTTAGCTTCATCAGTAGGGATACGAAAGAAAGAACCTCTAGCCATAGTATGCAGCATTTGTTTATTATCTTTCTGAAGACCTCGAAAAAAGTGAAATAAAAGAACAGTGTCTTCAAGCAAAAGTTTTGGACCAGATTCTAAAAGATCAGAAAAACGTTTCCAGGATTTCCCCAAAGTTTCATTATCTTTTTGTTTAAAAGATAGGACTTCGAGTCTAAGGTCACCAGTACGGTCAAGGGAATAAAAATCTAGACAAAAGTTGGCTCTTAAAACTCCCCATTCACCTTGCTGTTGACTTACCTTCTGACTATACCATCGTCTAGCTTCTCCTCTTAAAGAAAAAGGAAAAAGCTTCCAACGTAAAGTCTTATCAGAGATGCCATCAATGCGAAGACAATCGCATGTCTGCTCAAAATCTCTAATATGAAGGTAAGGGTTTTCGTCTTCCTTTCCCGAAAAAGATAAATTTTGAATCATCGCAATCAACCTTGAACTTTACTTATACTGGGATGTTTGGATAGGCTGTGATGACTCCCATGGTAAAAGGTCAGTTGCTGAAGGTGTTGCGGCATCAAAGATAGATATAGAACCTTGGTTTTCCATTTTTGGTAAAAAGAAAAAGAAAGAATGAAAAAGATAAGAAAATAAAAAGTATGAATACAAGCTAGTAGTAAGACTCAAGGTTATCTCAGCAAACCGTCTTTCTCCCCGGCAATGGCGCTAGAAATGCTTGTTGATATTTGGTAACGCAATTAGGAAATAGGATCCGCAAGCGCACGGATATCGGTGAGCACTTCACCCGAGATGTTATCCTGGGTATCGTATTTATATTTTTACCTTTAGGAGAAAGAGTGCATCTGACTAACCAAATCTATTACTACTAACCTTTAGGCTACAACCACTATGATTCGATGTGAGTGATGTATAGAGAAGACTACAACCGCACTCTTCTTCTAACCTTGGTAAGGATGATCTACTGTTCTATTGGGGAGGTTTACGGAATCTAGACACCACAAAGGATGTTCAACCCGCACCTATAAACCCTATCGATCCTGCTAACGGGATATGGAATACAAAGGTAACTCGGAATTGTCACGTTCCTCGCTACTACCACGGTCCGGCTAGACGAGGGGATATCTATGAGTATCCTAGCTTAAACACCACGTTTACGCTAGAGATGATTACTCTAAACTCTACGCGAAGAGATCAAAGTAAACTCATAAACCAAAGAACAATAAAACAAAGAACTTACTAGAATTTAGAAGTCGAAATACTGAAGAATCCTGAGAACAAGCCTCGGGTTAGAAGAACTTGCTCCCGCAGGTACAACCTCGGAGTAGACACCGACAGGCTGGCTTCCTCCGATCTACACCTCCACTCTATCTCTCTCAATCTAGTAGAACTAATTCTACTTTCACATTGGATGCTAAGCTCTAAGAGGTGGGAACCCTAGAGGGAACCTCTCTCTCTAAACCCTAACTAGAGATATGCAACTGAATAATGAATTGGGGTCTTCTCCACCAGGGGTCAGGGGCCTTGCTTATATAGCCCTTTTGGATGAATCTGGACCGTCGGATCAAACCGACCTTCATCCTACGGTTTTCCTTGATCCTCAAAGGCGGTGGAGCATAATCCGCGAGACTCGACCTGATTGGTCCCGGGGGCAGGGCGGGCGCCCTAGGGCACAGGGCGGGCTCCCTGTGTCCTGGCCCGTTACGGCTCCCGTTCGTTCCCATGGCTTCTGGAATCTTCTAGATGTAAGATAGTTACGTGTTCGGTTAATATCCCATCATTAATCCGACATGTGGGCCTTTCTTCCGTATTTCCTGATAACCCCCTGCAGAAATAGATAAACAGCAAAACTCGTGGAATTCTGTTAGATCAAACCCTAATTCTAGGTGTTGCTTGCATATAGGTCCTTTTCTTTATTTATTTGATGGTTATAATTGATACTTAAAAACCGTCAACAACTACCTAAACTAACTACTAAACACAAGCTAACTAGAGATAGCTAGGTGGGGAGAGCGAGCGATATATCTTTCTAGTAACTAAGGGTAAACAAATAACAAGGAGAAATGAGATAGTACTTCAGGGCACAATCCACCTACCAACTAGGGGAGTTAAATAGACAAGGTCTGCCATGAGCCCTACGATTTAATAACTAGACTTGTCATGGTGGAATACAAAGGATGGATAAGGCTATCACCACTTGCCACCTAGCACAATCTATCCAGAGGCCAAGCCGTATCCATAGGTAATCTATAGCCTAAGCACCCACTTAATCTATAAACTTACTACTTTGATCCGAGCTCTGATGAAATGAGATCAAAGCACCCTAACCAGACGGTGGAACCGGTACTAACGAAAGACTACTAATGATAAGATAACCTATGCTACTAATGCCAAACAATAAGCACCTAAGCTCACTAATGATGAACACTAATGACTAAGTACTTAAAGTAAAGTAAGCAATACTAGAATAAAGTACTAAAATAAATACTAAATAAAGTAAGGCAAAAATAAAAGAATTACAAAGGAGCCATACTAGATCCAAAAGACTCTTTCGGACTCCAAGAAGCTTCGCTCTTGCTCTACTCCACTACTAGACTACTACTCTATAGCTAATGCTAAGCTAGAAAGCTAAGAGAAGCTTGGAGAGCTTGGAAATGAATGGGGGCACTTCTCCACCGAGCTCTACACCCACTATTTATAGTGTATAGTGAAGGGAGGGGTATTTGTAGGCAGTGGCAAGGTCAGTGGAGGACCTAAGGCGTTGGGCGGCCAAGGTAGGGTGCTAGCTGGCCCTTCATTCCACCGCCTTACGATCCAACGGTGTTGGTTGGCTCCCAATGGCGGTTGTAGAAGCAACATGTGGTGAAACTTGGACGGTAAGTTGGTTGGTGAAGGTCTAAGTCTATGACAATGCACCCATGGATCCATGGCCACTTCATCGTGACCATTGGTTGAACTGACTTAAATCAACACATCCAATGGGTTCTAGAGGGGCTCCCATAGATCGGTGACATGGCAAAGTGCCAAGTTGGCACTTGGTGGGGTCGTGTGGTGCCTAGGTGGCACCGGGTGGCCCTGGCCTGTGGGTCCATGTGGCCCTGCCATGTCCACTTGCTTCCTTGGTCCATGTTTGTCACCATTTTGGCCAAAATTTTGGTATATTTCCTGCATACAAATAATTCTACAAGCACAAGTGGAACTAGGTGAATTATAAACAAAATTCTTCACATGTGATGATGATTTACCTCACTTTACCATGCTTTTGGGTGGAATATTGATGGTCAAAAGAGGTGTTAGCAGTGATCGTCAACAGGCGCCTCCTTCTGATCCAAGCCCTCCCTCATGCCGGGGCTCTCGGATCTGAGCTTTGATCTCAGACTCAAGTTTGCATCTCTGGTCAACCAATGCTTTGGTTGCTCGGTGAGTCCATCTGTGATCTCTTCCGCTTCGGTGTTCCATTTGGTCACAAGTTTTTGTGGATCAGCCATCCGCCACAATGAAGACTCAGTTGGCTTGATCCTTTAATCATGCCTTGATGGCACGCCTGAATTTCAATGTTTTATATCTCTCGGGTTGGATGTTTAATTTTTTAGTCTCTTGCAAAAATGTTGGTTTCATGATTTATAATCTCAAAAGCTTCTCCTTTAAATCCTTTACCATCTTCTTCCACCTCTAGGGTGGGGGAGGACCGAATTGGCATAAATTCAAAAAAAGCTTTGCAGATGTTGTTAGAACCCCCCGGGTTTGAAGAAGTCTATTTTCCTTCGTTTAGGATATCCTGAGAATTATCAATCAAATTTTGTGATTTCTTCTCATACTTCTAAGAAGACTTCGGAGGTGATTTCTCCTAACCCGTTAATCCCATCCAAGAAGGTTGTTCTTCATCCCGATCCTAAGCCACCCAAGCATGTTCTTCACTAGGTTGTAAAGGCAAAGGATTCATTGCAGGCGCCCTCTTTGGCAGCTTTCCCACAGGGCCAGTCTGGTTCAAATTCAAACTCAAGAGAAGTGGGTGTCTCTATCCCAACAACTCAGTCTAGCCCAAGACCCAGCCCATCTCCTGCTTTGACTGCTTGCTCCAAATGCTTGGGCCTGGGCCACCTCAGAAAGGATTGCACCCATTCGGTCAGGTGCAAATCATGCTTCAATTACGACCATGTTTCCCCGGCCTGCCTTTCTAAGAAATGAAATCAACGATATTTTCGTCATGTTTCCCATTCGGGAGTTGGAGGGATGCGCGAGGAGCATTTATACTTATACACTGGTGTCACCCCAATCTCGTCCCCTTGGTCCCCCTTCCACTGACTAGTCATTGGCACCGCAAGAAAACCCAACTACCACAACAATGGCAAACTGGCCAGTGGATCCCCTCCAGCATGTGCTAGCCGGCTTCACGCTCGAAGCATCGGCGCATCGCCCCCCTCTCCGCTATGAGGTTTATGTCACCGGGTGGTACACCCTTTATAATGAGGACCTGGTGATTGTCTGGCTCTAGCTGCTGGTTTGCAAGGATGATTTCAATTATCTCAAGACTGCGCTGCGCATGTTCTTCCATGATGTGCATCAGGTTTGCACATCCAAAATCTAGCCATGTGCACTTGGGGATGCTTATGCCAGATTCAATAGCGCTCTTGAGAGAGAGGGGTTTCTTGGTCCTATCTTTCAATTTGGTAGCTATAGTATGTCAGTGATTAAACATGATGAAGTGAAAAATGCTAGATCCTTTAATCTTGATCGCGAGGCTTGGGTACTCTTAGTAGGTTTCCCTGAGGATTTGAAGAACTCTATTGGTATTGCAAAGGTTGTCTCTAGTTTTGGCATTCTAATGCACTGGCATGAGCCTAACAATCTTGCTAGGGTTGTAGCCAAAGTCTATTTGAATGATGATGCAAAGATACCAGATCCTGTGAAAGTGAATGCAGGCCTCCCACATAAGGGCAGATCTTGGACGGTGCCATGCTTTGTTCTGAAGAGGCAGAGTGTTATTGAACTACAAGATGAGGAAGCCTATGTTAGTGTTGGGCCTCTACACCCCCAGCCACCACAGCCACCACAGCCTCACCATTGGATGGGGCCGATTCCACCAGCTAGATCAGATGCCACACCTGCCGGATTGAACAATGGTATTGCTATGAATGTGGATGGTGGTGGCCCAAGTCGTTGGCAGTAGCATTTGTCTCCTGTGAAACAGACAATGTTCAGGTTGTTGTGGACAGTGTGATAGATAAAGAAGCCAGGCCCATTTCTGCTTTGGAAAAGTTCCTAGTGCTTAGTGCAGCCTAGATTCCACCACGCCTAGCTCTGTGGTCTATTGTGGTTGGCCCATCCCGTGTCAATGACCCTCTCATCACAGTGGTTCCCTCTCTATTGAGAAAGGTACTCAATTTCTATACCTTTTAACCCCTCTTTATCATTCCTAAGTAACTTATCCATGTTGGATATTGATCATAGCATTATCATTCCCCCCTATTTTAATGATCAACATTTATTGATCCATCTTGCCTTCCTGCTGTACCCAGAGCTTGGTGGATAGGTTTTAGAGAAGATTGCTTTGACTATCTAGATGAGGATGATGAAGGGGAAGCAGATGATGAAGAGAAGGCAGATTCTGATGATGATGTTGAGGTGCTAGATGGCCCACCCCTTGGCTTCAAGACACCAAGGAGGAAGAGGGCAAGAATAGCAAAGGACCAGCTTGATGATAGCTTCCTCAAGCGTAGCAGGACGCTCTCCAAGAAGTTTGCTGGGTACAAAGATGCTGAAAGTGCAAAGAAGGCCAAGAAGGCTACTCCAATTGTGGAAGAACCCACAGAGGAAGACCCAGTAGAAGAAGAGGAACCAATGACCCTTGCCATGATCCCTCCATCTGGCAAGAATGTTGCTCCACACCTTCCAAGAGATATCCATGCAGAATTGGTGAAGGCTTCCTCCAGATTCAGCCTGAGACTATTTTTGCTGCACTTCTCGACAAGGATGATTTAGATGGTGAGTAATCCACCTGTGGAAGTTGGTGCACTAGCCACATCAGTGCACTTTTCTTTTGCTTGTCTTTTTAGCTCGCAAGTCCAGTGTGTGTACTGGCATAATAAGAACTCAAATTGTTGTATCTGGTGCTGATGCACCCTTTGGAGCTTTTTGTCACTTTATAACTTTTTCTTAATCTATCTGGTTGGTGATGCTAAGTGTTTACTCCTATGCTTTTATTCTGCGTTTGACCCTATCTTTTTGCATCTCACTTTTATTATCACCTGCTACCATATCTTAATTATCAACATTTGTGACTCCTTGTTTGGCCATTGGGGGTACAAACGTTGCCAAAACTCCTCATGCTTTACTCATGGATAGTAAAAATAACAAGTATAGCAAGATACTTTTTTGGAATGTGAGAGGTATCGATTCACAGGAGAAATGGGATGCTTTGAGAGATAAAATTAGTAAGTGCTTGTCAGGTTCTTTGCATTCAAGAAACCAAAAGGGAAACTTTTGACAATTTTTACACCAAAAAATTCTGTCCTAGGTACCTTGATGAATTTGCTTCTTCTCCTTTAGTTGTAGATTCTGGTGGATTCTTGACTGTTTGGAATAGTAGTGTTTTTTATGGCAATGTGGTACAATCTAATTCCTATGCTATCACAGTGAAACTCTTATGCAGGCTGGATAACAAGAACTTTCATGTCACAAACATTTATGGACTTGCCTGCTCCCAACAGAAAATGGGGTTTGTCACCTAGCTTATCACTGGATACCTCAAATTTTGATGATTGGATTTTGGGGGAGATTTCAACCTCATTAGACACCGTAAAAATAGAAAGAAACCTAGGGGAGACATAACTGAAATGACAATGCTCAATGAACTCATCTCAGATTTAGACCATGTAGAGATTCCTTTCAGTGGCAGGAACCTCACCTAGAGCAATATGCAATCTGATCCCCTTCTGGTTAAATTGGATTGGGTTCTAACCTCTTCCAGCTGTACTTTGTCCTACCCTACAACTTTTGTGCAACCCTTGTCCAAACCTTTATCTGACCATATTCCATATGTTCTTCACATTGGCAGTAGCATCCCTCAGTCCAAGATTTTCATATTTGAAAACTACTAGGCAGAGCATCCTGGTTTTCTTGATATTGTAAGCCTCCATTGGAACACATCACCATTTCATGCCAATGCAGCTAAGAATCTATCTGATAAATTTATGCAAGTAAGATCTGGTCTAAAAGCTTGGAGTAAAAAACTATTCAACTTAAGCAAACTCATTTACAACTGTAATTGGGTGTTGCTTTTGCTTGATGGACTTAAAGATCAGAGGCCCCTTTCTAGGCTAGAAATTGCCTTCAGAGCTTTGGTCAAGAACCATTTAGCAATGCTCCAAGAATCCAAAAGAGCCTAGTGGAAATAGAGAAACACAGTTAGATGGGTCAAATTGGGAGATGAAAATACCCATTTCTTCCACCCCATGGCTACTACCTGTCACAAAAGGAACTTTATAGTTTCCTTCACAAACACTGATGGCTCCATTATCACTGACCATGATCAAAAGGCAACTCTCCTATGGTCAGCCTTCAAAAATAGGCTTGGTATTTCAGAATTAACTGGCATGGCATACAACCTCAACACCCTTCTGATAGCACATGATCTAGATGGTTTGGACATTGACTTCAGCCAGAATGAAATTGAATTAGTGATCGAAAGCTTACCAAACAGCCATGCACTAGGACTTGATGGCTTCAATGGCCTTTTCATCAAGAAATGTTGGAATTTAGTAAAACAAGATTTCTTCAGACTTTTTAGGGATTTTAGTTCTGATAGCATTGACCTGAAAAGCATCAACTCCTCGATCATAGCCTTAATTCCAAAGAAAGAAAATCATGAAAATGTTGATGATTACAGACCTATCTCACTTTTGAACTATTCACTCAAGTGCATAACCAAGATTCCTTCCTGAAGACTCCAAAGAGTGATATTGTAGCTTGTACATGCCAACCAGTATGGCTTCATTAAGGGAAGAACCATACAAGACTGCCTAGCCTGGTCCTTTCAATTCTTGCATTTGTGCCATTAGTCAAAGAAAGAAATTATTATTCTAAAGCTTGACTTTGAAAAGGCTTTTAACAAATTGGAACATGCAGTCATTCTTGAGGTCCTTAAACACAAAGGGTTTTAAGATAAGTGGGTTAATAGGATTCAAAACTTGCTTGGCAGTGGCACATCTTCAGTCATTCTTAATGGAATTCCTGGTAAACCATTCAGTTGCAAAAGGGGTGTTGGGCAAGGGGATCCCCTTTCTCCCCTTCTTTTTGTGCTTGCTGCAGACTTGCTACAGACAGTGATCAACAAAGCCTAGCAAATGAATGTTCTTAAGCATCCTATTAGTGATTCCTTCCAAGGTTACTACCCTATTGTTCAGTATGCTGATGATACACTACTTATCCTTCATGGGGATGCTAGAATTCTTTTTAACCTCAAAGGACTCCTTAGATCCTTTTTCAGACTCCATAGGTCTTCATGTCAATTCAAAAAGTCTTTTCTGGTACCCATCAACATGAGTGATAGCACAGCCACACATCTTGCAAACACATTTGGATGTCAAGTGGCAAGTATGCCTTTCACCTATTTGGGTCTACCACTTGGTACCACAAAGCCCTCTCTCATTGAATTCACCCCCTTACAAAAATTGAGAGAAGACTATCAGGTGTCAGCAAATTCTTATTTTACAATGGAAGACTCATTTTAGTCAATTCAGTTTTGTAGCCCTCCCAACTTTCTACATGTGCAGCTTGAAAATCCCCTCACAAATTATAAAATAGATTGATGTTTACAGGAAACACAACTTGTGGAGTAAAGGTGATATGCACAAAAAAGGAAAATGTCTAGCTGCATGGGAGGTTGCATGTAAACCCAAAGATTAAGGTGGCTTAGGAATAGTTGACATCCAAAGCCAAAATGATGCTCTACTAATGAAATTTTTGGATAAATTTGTCAACCATGCAAATGTACCATGGGTCAGTCTTACTTCGGACAAACTCTACTCCAACAATCAAACTCCTCCACATGTTACAAGCCTAGTTGGATCCTTCTGGTGGAAGGATGTCTTGAAATTCTTCAGCAAGGATCAGGAACTAGCTGTTTGTTATCCTAACAGAGGCAACACAGTCATGTTTTGGTCAAATCAATGGGATGGGCAAGCTCTAAAAGACAAATTCCCACACCTCTACTCTTTTGCTAGAAAGCCCAAGTGCTCCATCACCTTCTTCCCGGATAATGAAGAAGACAGATTGTTCAGGTTACCACTTTCCCAACAAGCTGCAGTTCAGCTAGAAGAAATCCATGCCTCTATTGATTCTAGACAGTGGGATGAAAGTGTCCATGACATCTAGAGTTACACCTGGGATTCTCCAAAGTATAGCAGCAAGAAGGCTTATAGTAAGCTAATTGGTATCACTCCAGCCTCCCCACTGTTCAAGTGGCTTTGGGCCTCAAGTAACTTGGGAACACACAAATTCTTCTTCTAGCTCCTCCTCAGGGATAGATTGAACACCAGAAATTTGCTGTGCAATTTGGGTTATGAAGAAACTAGTTTTCATCTGTTCTTCGAATGTCCTTTCAGCAGAGACTGTTGGGCCACCATTCCAATAGTCTGGAACCTGAATGTCAGTCCTCTGGATATGATTTTGCAAGCAAGAGAAGATTTTGACAACAACATTTTCAGAGAAATTATCATTACTGCCTGCTGGGTGATTTGGACGACAAGAAATGGAGTTATTTTTGACAATGGACAAATTAATATCAATCACTGGAAGAGACAATTCAAGACTGAACTTGGCTTGGTTTGCACCAAAGCCAAACCCAGTAAGCAATTTGCACTTAATTTTTGGAGAGACAATTTTTTGTAACTTCTTGCCTTTTGCTTTTTGGGCCTGGATGCCTTGTATTTTACCTTGAACATATTATTCTTTCGTTTAATGGAAAAGCAAAAAAATAGGTAGGGGACTCCCCTGCTGATTCTGTTAAAAAAAAGGGTTATTTGAGTGGATACGGTCAGCGATCCATGAGGTCCGCAAGGCAGCGAAAGCAAGATCTGCAACTGGAGAGTGAGCTGATGGAGAGGATCCGTTGGCTAAAAAATTAATAGCTAAAATGACATTTCTCCATCTTTCGGCCTCCTTTTTCTTAATGCAAAGACACGTGAAGTCATGTTTGAGAAAAAAATAATAATCGTTGAAGTGTCCTATAGCCAAGTGCACAAGGATATGGTTTGTGATAGCTACGGTCAGCTGTCTTTTTTCAATCCATTGGCTGCTATTAGATTCTTTTAGCATATTTGCTTAGCAAATGTGGTAACAACTAGCATAGTGCTTAGGAAATAATTGGCCAAGTTTCATGGACATTAAATAAGACACCAACTTAGCAATTATGTTGACACAACACAATATTAATATGCAGATAAATTATCAAACATTCATGGGAGTACAATGAGGTTTTGGAAGTGAAACTAGTCAACATATAGAAGTCTTGGAAAACTAGGACACGAAACCCACTGAGACTGCCCTGGATCTAGTTGTTTGGATCAGTTAAGAACACTCTCAACAATAGAGTCAACTTGCTAGCTCGTGTGGACTTAAAACAAACATAAAAATAGACTAACCTATCATGCTAGTATAAAAAAATGTACAAGCATAGACACATGAAGTGCATGAGCATAGCTGTTCATGAAGAGCTAGTTTATCATTCTCTCCTTCTTATTGAATAAAAACATTCTATGAGCTAGCTCCTAAGAGACTGTTGGAGCTGCGCTAAGGCTAATTTTTAGCTACTAACAGTTGGCCCCTTTTATCTAACAAAACAATAAAGGTGACAGCTAATGGATCTCATAGCCAAAGCCTTCTAGTCAACAAAATTAATTATTGTTCTCATCTTCTATTCAGTAACAATCTTACACACAAGAGAATGCATTTATTCCAAAAATCCAGAGATGTGTAAGCATCTGTCTCTAAAAATTCCCAGCAAACTATATCATCATGAGACTTTACATGGTAAATCTTTAGAAACAATCCCACCTATATCCTTAATTACCCCATGGGCACTCTCATGAGCAGCTACTACACTTTCTACCTCCAATCTTCCATTAATAAAAAGTTTGAGAATTGGTAACAAATAAGGATGTTTCCATAGTATTGGTACATGAGAGGTAGTATATTAGTAATAGCAAGCAAATTATACTTATGCGATGCATGCACAAGGTTCTTTACTCTTTTTATGTTCTTTTCTATTCTTTTATTTCTTATTACAGTTTTTTTCTTGTGAGACCCAATTACAGACACTGACGCTCACATACATGAGCACACACTCTGCCCTATGAACGCACGCACACACACTGTACCTCTATGAGAACCTCACTGAGTTGGACCGGCAAATCTCGAGATTGACCCCTATGAACGCACGCACGCACACTCTACCTCCATGAGCACCTTTGAAGAACTGAGTTGGACCGGCAAATCTCGAGATTAACGAGGTCACCACAGGCGCCTTGTTGTCAACGGGCACGTCGCCTACCACTGAAAGAATAGTGCCATTAAATCCTGGAATAAATCCAGGAAAATGCGAGCACCCATGTCAAGTCGGGAACTTGAACCCGGGTGGGCAGGTTCTACCACAAGGAACTCAACCATCTGTACATGTTCCATTAATTTTCTCTTTTGTTTGATGTATCAACTTAATTATTCTCAAAATATACCCATTATGGAGCAAAATCAGATGATTTGTATTTTGTTAATCAAGATGTCAGGATGGTACCCAAGCTACTTTCTCATGAAAGATGAAAATAGTCCTCTATCCAAAAAATTCATAGTGATATCGAGGTCCTAGATTAGCTTTCATTGTTTTCACATCATCAAATAGTTAAAAAGAAACCACCAATGCTTTGATACTTTAAAGAATTGTATGAAAAATATGTAACGATAGGGATAATATATCCTTGCTCTAATTATATATGGGTTGATGGCGAATTTTTTATTGATGTGTAAGGATATGTTGAATGGCTCTGTATGTCGGTAATGTTGGTACTGTGGCAAAAAATATATGTTTTAATTTATTCACATATATAAATACATATATCATGATATATGGAGGATCTTTTTGTCAAAGGAACCAGCATGCACTCTATCCTAAATGAGGAGATGTATCATGAGTTTATTTCATAAATTTTAGTGGAAGCATATATATCCTGGGCCATGCATCTTTGGATGTGGTGGTGAAGAATCAACCTATTTTATTCAAAAAATAAAAAAGAGGTTTTAGGTGAGAAGACGATGGACCATTCCATTATTCAAACCAAACACACTCATCTAGTCATGTGTTGGTGGGCTCCCACTCCAAAACTTGATGTGGAATTACTAGTTCTCCCTCAAACCCTCACTTGCCCTTCCATCGTCCTGAAAAATAATTAGGTCCAGAGCTTTTGTGAGGAAGAATTTGGTAACTCACCTACCTGTAAAATATAATTAACAATGCATGCATGTTTCTATTTTGGTTTGATGTGTTTTGAAGCTTGTTGTCGCCGGACGACCGGACACAGGTCGTCCCTGTCCTTTTGACGACGAGTCCATGGCGTGCAGCACATGTGTCGTACGCAGGGTTAAAAAAAACCGGCCGGTTTACCGCGGTTTACCGCGGTAACCGCCCAAACTGGGCCGGTCCGGTTCCGGTCCGGCCCGGTTAGGGTTTCCCCAAATTCAAATTTAAAATTTGAAAAAAAATGCTGAAAAAATTCCTAAAAATAGTCCATGATTTATAGAAGCCAATGGTGTAAAAATTTTTCAAATTTGAGTTCGTTTAGTATTTATTTATACGAATAGAAGTTTGAAAAAAAAGAAAAAAAAACAGTGCTGGCCCGTTAAGGCCCGTGAGGCCCATTAGGCCGTCACGGGCACAAAACCAGCCGGCAGTGAGCGGGGGGGGGGGGTCCAAACGCGCCGACACTTCATTTCCTCACCCCCAACGCGACGGTCCGAGCGAACCCTAGGCGTCCGGCCGCCGCCGCCGGCTTACCGCGCGGATCCGTCGGTTTACCGACCGGGTAGGTCGGCTTACCGAGCCCGTTGCGCGCGGTCGGTAAACCGCTCGGTTAGCTCGGTTAGCCGCTCGGTTAGCTCGGTTTACCGACCGGTTCGGCGGCTAACCGCGCAGGTAAGTTTTTTTTTGTTTTTTTTTATTTAGAGTAGTTTTAGGATTTAGGTAGAATTTGTTTTAGGATTTAGGATAGTTTGTTGGTTAGGTTTTAGGTAGGATTTATTTTAGGATGTTTTTTTAGGATTTAGGATTAGAGGTAGGATTTGTGGTAGGATTTAGGATTGGTTAGGTTTTAGGTAGGATTTATTTTAGGATGTTTTTTTAGGATTTAGGATTAGAGGTAGGATTTGTGGTAGGATTTAGGATTTTAGGTATACATTGTGTGACTTTGTGTATATATTGTAACTTTGTGTATGTGAGGTATAGATTTGAGGTATATTTTAGGTATATATTATGGAGGATTTGTGGTAGGATTTAGGAAACATTTTATTTAGGTGTGACTTTGTGTTGTCCGTTTATGCAGGTAGAGTAGACAATGTCAGGCAGAAACAGAGACGTTGTATGGGAGCATGGTGACAATCTTGCTCCTGGATGGAGATGCAAATATTGTCATGTGACGAGAGCAGGCGGTGGTTGCACTAGATTTAAACAGCATTTGGCTGGGTACGGGGCGGACACCTTGCATTGCGCCCGTGTGCCACCAGATGTGCGTGCGTACTTTCGGCGAGATCTTGACAGAGCTAAGAAGACGACTGCTGACCGGGCTCGACAAAGGTTGGCAGAAGAAAAAGCTGCAGCTGAGGGAAATCATCCCCTCGGTGATGATGAATATGAGGCTCAGATGAGGGAAGCACTCAACCAGTCAAGAGCAGAATATGAGTACGAGCAGAGGGTGCAACGTAGAGGAGGTAATTACCACCGTGGAGGGGGTAGTGCTGGTGGTGGTGGTTCGCAAGGTGGGAATCCTATTGACAGATTGTTTAGAAGAGCGGGATCACGGAGGGAGACTCCAGTGGAGGTGGAGGACTATCATGTGGCAGCGGGTGGGAGGAGAGGAATGCAGCAACAAAGGATTGATACAGGCTCTTGGACGCAGAAGGGGAAAAATGCAAAGGAAGCTATTGGTAAAGCTTGGGGAAAGTTTTTCCATTATGTAGGAATCCCCGGAAGAAATGCCGATAATCCGTACTTTGTCAGTGCGGTGCGAGAGACACAGAAGTGGGGTAAGTACCTATACGTGGAGACCTATGGCCTTATGTATGTTTCCATATTCTCATTGTTTGCTTATGGTTTCAGGTGAAGGCATCGCGTCACCCACTGGAAGAGATATTGATGGCAAGTACCTAGAACAGAATGAGAAAGACTTGAAGGATAGATATGCGAAGTTTCAGAAGGAGTGGCCCAACTTTGGTGTCACGTTGATGTGTGATTCATGGACTGGCCCCACAAAAATGAGTGTCATAAACTTTCTAATTTATTGCAATGGGGTCACATGGTTTCACAAATCCATTGATGCATCTGGAAAAAGTCAAGATGCGAACTATTTGTACAGGGTACGTCCTAAACATAGATGTATATATTGAATATTTCCCGTATGCTTATTTGAATCATATGTTGCAGCTGCTGTTCTAAATCCAAAGCTTACATATAGTATGGATCCAACTCCAACAATGTTCGGAGGCCTGAAGGAGACATTTCAGCAAATGACGGATGTGGAGTGCGCCGTGCAGGCATTGCAGGAGGCTGAGATTTTCCGACAGAAGCGTGGTGAGTTTGGTTCAGAACTGGCAATGAAAATGGCGATGGATCCAAGGACAACCCCATGTAAGAGATACTCTAAATCTGCACCAAATTCGTATATTGGAACATATAGCTAACATAATGTGTTGCACTTGCAGCGGTCTGGTGGATGATATTTGGTAGAGAAACTCCAAATTTACAGCGCCTTGCTTTGCGGCTTGTTTCACAATGCATCTCCTCCAGTGGATGCGAGCGGAACTGGAGTACTTTTGCGTTACTGCATACTAAGGTTCGCAATCGGTTGTCGCACAAGAAACTAAACAGGCTTGTTTATGTCAATTACAATCTTCGGCTACGACTAGCGGATGTGAACCCACGAAGGTATGATGAAGAAGATTTTATCGACCGGTTCGCCGAAGTCTCATTCTATGACCGGAGCAATCCGGTTAGGGAATGGATGGAGTACGGTCGATCTAATCTGCCTCCTGTTCTTGATGAGGATTCTGACGAAATGGACGTCCCTCTGCCATCACACCTTGTTAGGTACATATATTTATATATATACAAATGTGTGTGTATGTCTCACCTGTATTATGTGATTCATTTGTTTGTGTTGGCAGTGACCAAATAGACCCCGATGATCTACGTCAGGCTACGGGGCATGATTGCATCAGTGATTGGGCCCGAAGAAATGTGGGTGCAACTCACCTCGGGAAGAGGAAGATGCAGATGGTGCCTCCGAAGGGTCACGACAAGCGTCACCGAGGAAAAGGAAAAGTTGTGACCAGCGACACAGAGACTGAGGATGAGCAATACCAGTCCCAGGATAGTGGTGACGATGACAGTGGTGACGATGACAGTGCCAATGACGGTGCTAGTGGGAGTGATGGTGGCGGCGCTGGTGGGACAGACGGTGGTGGTGGTGGGAGTGGGGATGCTACTATTGGTGCTGGTGGTAGTAGTTATGTAGGTCTTCATTTCACAGGTATCCATTGTACCTACATACACACAATTGTTTCTGTCTATGCCTACTAATTATGGTTGATTGCAGGCGAGACCCAATTCACACATGCTACTCAAGACCGTGACCATGGACAACCGACATCGCAGAGGAGAGCATATGCACCGACGGACTACGACACTCCACAATACTCTTCTTCCTCCTACAGCGATACCTCACAGCCTACTTATAGGTATCCCATTCCTGACATGACCATGCAGACTCAGACTAGATGGGTCTATGAATGGGAAGACCCCAGTTTTTATAATATGTTAGTTCAAGAATGGGAGACAACAGCAGCATGGACAGGACAAACTTGGCAAGATTACAAAGCTGACCTGCTTAGACACCAAGGTATCTCTCTTATGTCCACCGCCGAATATGAAATGTCGTGCCAACAAGGGGTCTTCCCATACATCCTACGTAGTTGACCATGCGAGCGGAAACTATATCTTTGTTTGTGTAAGCGACTATATATTGTATTTGTATGCTACTATATATTGTTGTTTTAGTGACTATATATTTAAGCGAATATGTATTTGTACGCGACTATATATTGTTGCTTTACTGACTTATGTTATTTTTTACCACATTGTGTGGTCTTTTTATATTAATTTGTGCAAAGGAAGTACCAAAATTTCTTTTTTATTCATCACAAAAAAAAACAAATCCGGTTTGGAGCGGTAAACCGGCCAAACCGGCCGGTTACCGCTCCAAACCGGCCGGTTTACCGGCCGGAAACCGAACCGAAGAACATTTGAATTCAAATTTGAATTCGTCCGGTTACCGACCGGTTACCGGTCAAACCGGCCGGTAAACCGCTACCGCCGGCCGGCGGTTACCGGAAACCGGTCGGTAAAAAAAACCCTGGTCGTACGTGCGTGAATCTTGTTCCAGTCTGACTGTATTATGAGCAGTTAGCTAGCTCTCTTCATTTGGATGTGGATGCGTGCCAAACTTACATAGTATATACTATCGCTGAACTAAAATTTGATATTAAGTACTAAAATATGATTTTTATGCATTCGAATTCAATTTATCTCTAGCTAGCTCGCTGGTTACAATTTTTCGAACAACAATGCTCGATAACGACATATATAGTGTAGTAAAGAACATACAGCTGCTATGCAGCAGGTAAGGGGTCCCATTCGCTTATGCATGCAGCCGTGCGACACATGTGGTACGACCAGGCCCTGGGTACGACTATTCTTGTTATTAGCTTTGGTGCACTGTATTTACACTTGCATGCATGCATATGGCCATGCATGTACACAGAGAGTGCGTGCGACGTTGACGTGTCGGGGCGCCGGGACCATGCATGCGAGATGGCTTGTCGGAGCGGCACACTAGATCTCCATCATGCTCCATGACGATGCTGACAAGTACTAGCTACCATAGCAAACACCGCTGTGGGTCCGTGGGAGTTCGTCCTTTATTTGGCTACCTGTTCTTGGTCCGAGAAAAAGTGTCGTTTTAGATTTTTTAGACATCGTGTTTGACCGTTCGTCTTATTCAAAATTTTTTAATAAATATTATTTATTTTGTTATGACTGATTTTATCATTAGAGATACTTCAATAGTGATTTATTTATTTTATAATTTACACAAAAATTTTTATAAGACGAACGGTCAAACATGATGTCTGAAAAACCTAAAACGACACTTTTTCTGGACGGAGGGAGTATATGCTACCCGCTGGTACGGTGTCTCTCTCGAACCATCGTATAAAGTATGCATATGCAGCACGTGCGGCGTACTATGTACGTCCGTGAAGCGAGTGCGCTTATTATACTAGGAGTACTATATATGTATATGTACACTAGCTATATACACATGTACATAGCTTTCGACGATGATGAAAGCTAGGATCGGACCTGCTATATCGACTTAGCTTAGTCATCAGGGGTTAGCTCGCTAGCGACGGAAATGCACATAACCAGCAAGTCCCCATTAAGCACGTTGGCAAATGCAACTGAGCACGTGTGGCGCGGCGCCTCTTGGAAGATGATGGGTGATGTCCGTACCTACGCGGACCATCATGAATAGCCCGTTTTAATGGGAGTTTTGTTTGAATTCCATCTGTATTTAAAACATTTTGGATGATTCAACATCGTTTTTGAGAAGAGAGAAGAATTGAGCTTTATGGTAATGAATGGAACTCGGTGGTCCCGGTTTTCAACTCTAGATGAGTTGTGGAATTAAACGAATATGAAACAATACTATAATAAATAAAATTAAACATTGAGCATAGTTGTCTGAACCAATGCAAGTTTCATCGCATTTTACTTAAGGCCGGTGTCAGTAGGAGTTTCATTTGTATTTAATTAGGAAAAATGATGACGTAGCACAAAAATTATGAGAGAGATAGGAGATGAGTTCCATGGAGATGAAACTCTACACACACCACTACCAACGCACTAGAAACCGAATAAAACTCCACCCATAGTGTTTTATTTTCATTCCTACACATTGGAATCTGAGTGAAACTACATTGGGAGCATTTCATTTTAGGCCGGTGTGACTAAGGATTTCAGGTCCAGTTTCTGAGATTCACATGTGTTGTCGGAAACATTGTAAACTAGTTTCATCCCCATTAAACTCGTTTCGTCCCATAAAACACTACCGAAACCGGCTCTTTGCCGAGTGCCAGATGGTTTGCCGAGTGCAATTTTGCGGGCACTCGGCAAAGAAGCTCTTTGCCGAGTGCCAAAAAAACACTCGGCAATGTCGAGTGCCAAAAAAAACTCGACAAAAAAGAAACACTCGGCAAATAAGACCTTTGCCGAGTGTTTTTTTGCACTCAGCAAACTTGCTTGTTTGCCGAGTGTTTTTATGTGGCACTCGGCAATTAAGGTCTTTGCCGAGTGTTTTTGGTTTTACACTTGGCAAACAAGATCTACAAAGCATATTTTGAAGCAGCAAATTAATTCAAATGAAAAAGTTTTCTACTGCAAAGTTGTATAACTTCTTAAGATCTACAACTTTTGTTTTGGTCATTTCTTCATTCGACAAAGCGATAGTAACGTTGTTTACAAAATCTACATATCTCATATAGTTTCAAGAAAACTAGAAGAGAGATCTCTAAGTTTTGTAAACAATGTTACTACCAATATATCGGATGAACAAATGACCAAAATAAAAGTTGTAGATCTTGAGAAGTTATACAACTTTGTAGTTGAACACTTTTTAATTTGAATTAATTTTGCCAACGAAAAGTACATCTAAATTTCTCAAATTTGAAATTTAAATTTTTCAAATGACCTCGGATGGAGAAACAACCAAAATGAAAGTTGTAGATCTCGAAAGTTATGAAACTTTGTAGTTGACAACTTTTTAATTTGAAATCATCTTGTCAACGAAAACTACATTTGAATTTCTCAAATTTGAAATTTAAATTTTGTAAACGACCTCGGATGGAGAAACTATCATAATGAAAGTCGTAGATTTCGAAAAGTTATAAAACTTTGTAGTTGACAGCTTTTTTATTTGAATTCGTTTAGGGCCTCAAACAAGTAATTTACACTCGGTTTAGTATAATATGTGGGGAACCAAAACGGAATCTAGACATAAGTGAAAGTGTGGTGCAGTGGTAGATGGGGGTACGCGTCACGTAGCGCGCGAATTTTACGTGAAAAATGCCGCCGGCCCTTACCTCCCCTGGTAAAAAAAAAAATTTGCTATTTTTTTGGGTTCTTTCGGTTCATTCTTTGTCGAGTGTTCATTTTTGCCAAGTATTTTTTTAGCTCTAAAGCACTTGGCAAAGTCCTCTTTGCCAATCAAAATTTTGCCGTGTGAGGTATGCCGAGAGTGGCACTCGGCAAAAGGCTTTGCCGAGTGCTTTATGAACTTTGCCGAGTAAGCTCCTGAGTCCGGTAGTGAAACTTTGATGAAACCACCATTTAGACTCTGGACGCATCATTTAAATATTTAAATGTAAGAAACTATGAAATAAAACTATGTACTATGGAGTTTTTTCATTTCGCACCTACATTTCACTCTCGGAAACAGTGTAATGATACTAGCACTAGGAATCATATGCCATCTCCTAATTGACTCGGATTTTGCGGAGAAAGGTAACATAAAGGAGAAGGGGAAGAGTGAGTACATAGCATGAAAGAAATGGTAAAAATCAGAGATAAGGTCGTAGAGACAAGCAAGTCAACAATGGACAATTGACGCAATAGAATTTTAGAAGCGTGTGAGAGCCCTAGTTACATTAGTACCGGTGATCATCGTCCCACATCACAAGAAATCATATTCTGTGACATTTTCCTTTCATCCTTGTCAACCCTATTGCAAGGTCACACGACCAGTACGCAGGAACTTAAGCCATGAAAAGCATGTGAGGAATGGGAGAAAGTCCTATCACTGCTGCCGGCGTATGACTGGAAAGAGAGATATTAATATAAAAAACGTGAAGCTGCAAGCCTGCAAACTCAGGCAAAACTTGTCATTTTCAGTATTCATACTGTTCTGACCATCTTAGGGAAATAAATAGCTTGCCAGACCCTCCGGATCCAGAGCACAAGACCCAAGAAACACACATACACTCCAACATAAGTGAGTAGCAATCCATCCTTAGATTCTCTTCTAGTGTAGCTACTTGATCGATCTCGTATCCAGCTTCATCAGCCACATGGGGAGCATTAGCAACGGCACGGCCAACTGCGCCACCGTGCCGCAGCCGCCGCCGTCGACAGGGAAGCTCATCACGGTTCTGAGCATCGATGGCGGCGGCATCCGCGGCCTCATCCCCGCGACCATCATTGCATACCTCGAGGCCAAGCTCCAGGAGCTGGACGGCCCAGATGCTCGGATCGCCGACTACTTCGACGTGATCGCCGGGACGAGCACCGGCGCGCTACTCACGTCGATGCTTGTGGCGCCGGACGAGAACAACCGGCCGCTGTTCGCCGCCAAGGACCTCACCACCTTCTACCTCGAGAACGGCCCCAAGATCTTCCCACAGAAAAAGTATATATATACGCCATGATCTGTTCTACCTCGCTCAACTACACTTTCATCTACCATTCTACCCTACCTAATGGTGCTTCACTGCATGCAGGGCCGGGTTGCTGACGCCGGTGAGGAATCTGCTGGGCCTGGTGAGGGGTCCCAAGTACGACGGCGTGTTCCTGCACGACAAGATCAAGAGCCTCACGCACGACGTCAAGGTGGCGGACACGGTGACCAACGTCATCGTGCCGGCGTTCGACGTCAAGTACCTGCAGCCCATCATCTTCTCCACGTACGAGGCCAAGAACGACGCGCTCAAGAACGCGCACCTCTCGGACATCTGCATCAGCACGTCGGCCGCGCCCACCTACTTCCCGGCGCACTTCTTCAAGACGGAGGACGCCGCCGACGGCAGGTCCCGGGAGTACCACCTCGTCGACGGCGGCGTCGCGGCCAATAACCCCACCATGGTTGCCATGTCCATGCTCACCAAGGAGGTGCACCGTCGGAACCTGGACTTCAACGCCGGCAGGCCTACCGAGTACACGAACTACCTCGTCATCTCCGTCGGGACGGGTTCGGCTAAGCAGGCGGAGAAGTACACCGCTGAGCAGTGCGCGAAATGGGGCCTCATTCAGTGGCTCTACAACGGTGGCTTCACGCCGATCATCGACATCTTCTCACATGCCAGTTCCGACATGGTTGACATCCATGCATCCGTGCTCTTTCAGGCCCTCCACTGTGAGAAGAACTACCTTCGCATTCAGGTATGATACGTTTGTAGGATATACTAAAGCATATTCTGTTCTTTATATAAAATCGACGATGATCGATGCTATCGTACGAATTTATGTAGGATGATACTTTGACTGGGAACGCATCGTCAGTGGACATCGCGACAAAGGAGAACATGGAGTCTCTGATTGGGATCGGCCAGGAGCTGCTCAAGAAGCCAGTGGCGAGAGTGAACATCGACACTGGGGTGTACGAGTCCTGTTCAGGTGAGGGCACAAATGCAGAGGCGCTTGCTCACTTCGCCAAACAACTCTCTGACGAGCGCAAGCTACGCAAGACCAATCTTAACTCCTACTAGGTCTCAAGTATCAATTACAGACTGGCAGTGGAATTCAGCACAAGGATCTTCAGATTGCAGAGTGGTCATTATATACACAGACTAGCAGTGTGCCTCAGATAGATGCATTGCATGGTTTATTAATCTCAAAAGCAACATACACATATGGACCAATAAACATGTAAGTTCAATCATTTGTTTGTCTATGGTCAAAAGAATAATTTTCTTCTGATGTGCTGTTGTTTAGTCTAATAATCCGCGTGATGCAAGCACCATCATTTCTGGATTGCAATCTTGTGATCGACGATGACAACAATGATATGATACTAGTTGATACATAGTATATACAGATGGATCTTCACGTGTAGCTTCTGAATACATACGTGACGTATGTAGTCAAAACAGTGCCGATCGAATTTCCTGCCAAAAAGAAAAATACTAAAGCTTGGCACATCTATAGTACTGGATCCATATATGTACTAATTTCTTGCAAAAGTTGAGATTGAAAATTATTTTAAAACTTTATACAAAAATGAATAGTTTTTTGTGTGTGCGCACTACATGACAAAATTGTCCTCTAGTGTACATGTACCTGACATTTGCAATTTCCATATTAAATCTTCAATACAGAGATTGAATTCTAACTTCTAAAAGAAAGTACACCTATGAATGAACTATGGATGCGCAAAGTTGCAGGTTTTGTGAAAACATCTATATATATTATATTTATGAAGGTTTATGGATTCCACGAGAATATGATTTTCTCTTGAAAATGCATGAAAATGAGGGCTATATTATACATCATATGACTATCCGATCAGCACCCAGCTGCTTATGCATTTATGTTCGTTTTGTTTGTTTCCATGACTCCGTGTAAAAAACATTTACGCTTTTAGAGCTCCATTATACTTCTTATGGATTTATTGCTGTGGAATGAGTGGACCTTAGATAAAGCCCAGGACACATGATTCTTGCATAAGACGTGTACTGATCCATACCTGCCACTTGATCTCCATGCCAAATAATGAACCTCTGGTAGCTCACTGTACTGGGTGCTGGCCCGTTAGTAAGATGCAAGCGGGTCAACCCATTAGGTCCTGGGAGTCTAGCTAGCTAACTGTTGTACAACATGTGATGCATGCGCAAAGGACCACAATCTGTCAATCCTAGTCCCTAGCTAGCTCCTCGATCACTAATCGGCGTGTCATCCTCATCACGTGATTGTTCGTTATTCATGATTCACAATACAGGCCTGTTTGCCAGAGCTCAAGCAGCATCTAGAATAAATAATCTAGACATTTTTTATCAAATGGCTCCATAGGAGGCTCACCTCTAGAAAAACAACCTAGCCCAGCCCATTTATCTACAATGTATATACCACCTGTTGCCCCTCATTTTCTATCCCAAAAAACTCCACACAGCATCCTCAGTCGCCATCTCTCGCCATCTCTCTCTCTCTCTCTCTCTCTCTCTCTCTCTCTCTCTCTCTCTCTCTCTCTCTCTCTCTCTCTCTCTCTGCGAGGACCCTCCAAACTAATGAATACAAACCGAGGGTCTTTTCTTTGGCCTCTCCCGGCTTAACCAAATTAATCTAGGTTGTCCCAAGGTAGATTGTACTCCTCTTTGCAGCCTTCATCCTGGATCTATTACAAGTCGAGAAACATTCGTAATCCATATCATTTCATTACAAACATAGTAGTTCTTTTTTTTCTCGAATACGCAAGAGAAATGCATATCTTTGTATTAAGAAGAAAAAGAATAGGTCAAAGTACAAGACCGGTTCGAGGACCGGTTGGAAGAAAAGAACGTGATTTGAAGCTCCCAGTGGGTTACCCCCCCCCCCCCCCCCCCCCCGACGCTAGACTCCTGAGATGTTTCGCCCCAGCCAACGCCCACAAATCCGCTTGCGCCTTGATGACTTGGAGGACTTGCGCAACCGATGCCTTGGCCTGTCTGAAGCACCTCGCGTTACGCTCTTTCCAGATCTCCCAGCTAGTGAGGGCGAAGAGGGTGTCCAGCCCCCTGTGCCGGTATGCAGGTGCGGAATGACGTAGCCGGTGCCACCATTGCCTTACCGAGTGCGCTGGAGGCGGTAGCTGCAGGCCGATGGCATGGAGAATGTGGAACCACACCTCCCTGGTAAACGGACACTCACAGAGCAGGTGGTCGATCGTCTCTGGTGCTTGGTCGCATAGGTAGCAGTCCGCCTTAGCTTCCAGGCCATGGCGTGCCCGGCGGTCCGCAATCCAGTGTCGCTTCCGGAACGCCAACCACAAGAAGACCTTAACCTTTAGCGGCGCCCAGGCTTTCCAGATCAGGGAGTGCCCTCGGAATGGAATGGAGCCTCCATGTAGCATTTTGTAAGCCGACTTAGCGGTGTACTCCCCGTCTCCTGTCCAGCGCCAAACAAGTTTGTCCTCCCAATCATTGAGCTGAATGTCTTCCGTGGCCGCCCAGAGTTCCAGAAACTCCGCGATGGCCGCAGGAGACATGCTCCCGGAGATGTCAATGGTCCAGTGCTGGTCTTCCAGGTCTTGTCGCACCGTGAGGTGCTCCCTCACTCTCCTTGGCACGAGCAGAATGAGATTCCTGGCTAGGTCGGCTGGTGCCTCACAGTTTAGCCAACGGTCGTCCCAGAACAAGGCAGTGTTACCGTTTCCCAGCTCAGTGAAAGTTGAGCTTCTGAAGAATGCCCTGACGTGCGGGTCGATGTCTAATGGCAGCTGGCTCCATGCCCGCGAAGTGTCGGTCTTTTGGAGCCAAAGCCACCTTGCTTGTAGGGCATAACCTGTTAGCTTGAGGTCCGAAATGCCAAGTCCTCCATACTTGGTTGGCCTGCAAGCTGTTGGCCAAGCCACCATGGCCTTCCCGCGGATTGGAGCGTCACCGCCGACCCAGAAGAAACGCCGACAGATTGAGTCAATTTCCTTGATGGCCCACGGCGGTAGGGAGTCTGCCATCATAGAGTAGATGGGAACTGCTCTGAGCACCGATTTTATTCACACCAGTCTTCCGCTCCTGGCCATAAGTGATCCATGATAGGGAGGCAGCTTCCTTGCGACTGATTCGACAATCGAGTGCACGTGGGTCTTGGGCAGCTTCTTGGTACTGAGCTGCAAACATAGTAATTCTTAAGTTTACAAGTTCTTAGTTCAACAAAACACACACCACATCAAAGTCTAGCGGAAGGAAATATAGTTTTGATTCACATATTGACCCTGTTGCATCGCTTCGCCTTGCAACAAAGGCAAATCTAAAGCATTAGGTGGCTAGTATTGTATCAATTTTAAAATTTCGGTGCAATAGGTGGACATTATTGCATTGAAAAGGAATTTGCTGCAATAGTATTGCATTTTGGTGCAATAGGTAGAAATTATTGCAGAAGACAAATTTTGTTGCGTTAGTATCGAATTTTGATGCAATATGTGATTGCTACTGCATTGATTTAGGAATGTTTCAATGTGAGCCATGGTCATTATTGCATCAAAAGTTTTACGTTGCAAGATGCTAAAACATATTGTTGGACCACAAGTTCCTCGAGGGCCTTGGAAAAGGACGCAATGGCAGAGACGCATCCTACAGCGCTGCAATAATTTACTTCCTCAAGTCAGACAAGTTTTTAGGTTGATTTTTGCTTCTGACAGCGAATGGTCACTGCAGTGTCGAAAGTTCAGTCTCCACCTCCATGGTTTGATTTCTACCAACACTAGAGTTGCTCTTATCTACCCCGCGCCCCACCTCATGCCGAATCCATGGGTTACCCAATCACAACGAGACACTATTCTTACCGATTACCGTTTCCAACTTAAGATCATCAGTACGAGGAACAGTCTGATCCAAATTAAATGCTGCAGTTTAGTAACAGAGTGCGCCAACATCACTATTGTCAGGAAGAGCAGCGGTTCTCACGAGGTGTGCCTTCATCTACAGAGGAGTCGCAATGAGAATGAGAAAGAAAAATGCAGATGTCTCAACATATTTTGCAGTCTGAACAATGGTAGCAGCAACGGTGCATTCTGCTAAAATCTTTGTAGTAGTGGGATTGTTTATATCAGACAACATGGCCGGTGGCAGGGGACAATCGGCAGGGTGGATGGAAACAAAGACCTGTATTTGGGCACTTCCAGTAAGTGTTCTTCATCACTGAATACTGACTCTCAAAATCCTTATCCGCCCACTACACCGACGGCTCACTGTACATGAGCTAATTTTTTAGTCAATTTATGAAAACCAAAACTCAGATGGCTGGCAAGATTTTAATCAATTATATAATAATATATTGATTTTTGCTTTCATCGCTGGCATGGTATTCTACAAAATAGAGATATTTCAAATCAAAGATGATAATGCAACGCGGGATAAGAAACCTCGTAGATGTGGAAGGTCTGTGCATGACTTGAGTGAATCGGCAGCCTCGTTCTTCTCGATGGGCATCGCCCCTGCCTCGTGCATGCCTGGGTGTGGGGTCCAGTGAGACAGAGGTACCACACAAGACGGCCAAGCGGACTGCCGCCGCCGCCGGCGGTCCCACTATTAGAGGGGCACCAGCACGTAACTACACCAGCAGGCGGATCCGGGCTATGCTTGGACATGGGTAGGGCCAGGCCTAATCCGGACCCATGACGAGATTAATTATAGCATTTTTTTTAGAATTACAGAACAACATAGACGCCATAACACGTATGCACATTTACTCCTATAAACACACGTACACAAATCCTATCCTATGAGCACCTGCGAAGAATTAAGCCCGCGGATGTCGAGATTTACAAAGTAACCATAGGTGCCTTGTTGTTCGTCACCTACCACTAAAATGCAATCATCCGTGCTAAGTCGAGGACTTAAACCAGGGTGAATAAATTCCACCACAAGGAACCTAACCAACTAATCTATGATGATCAGTTCGCGATTAATTATAGTAGTTAACTATCTAAATAGACTGCTTTAAGATTCGTGCAAATTTTTTAAGAGGACCACTAGTGCAAAACTAAGCAGGACTCCGGCAAAATGGAGGAAGGCAAGGACGGCGGCGGCTAGGCCCTCTGCTCTTCCTCCCCAATCTCTCTTTTCTCGAGGATGGAGATGCTCCCGTACTTGCACTGGGCGACAGCTACCAGCGGTTCCCGGACTGGGGTGCACAGATCCGGTGTCCTCTCGGCTGGATCCGTCGTCCCTGTGCCTGGATCTAGGTTCTGGGTCAACTTTGCGCCCGGTGATGGCTAGGGCTTCTGCGGTGGTAGCCGGGGCTACTGCGATGATGGTGGTTGCGGCTACACCCGGGTCCTGGGTTAGCTTGCGCCCGGTGTGAACCTCCTAGTGGTGGCTCGGTGGCAGTGTGGGTGTGGCCGGTGGCGCTGGGACAGGCTGCGGTGGCGTGCGTGCTGGCGCGTCTGGAGGAGAGCAGCGCAGCGATGCAGATTGAGCAGCGACGATGGCAAGGTCCGGCGGCAGCCGGGCTTACTGGGCTGGATCCAGTGCATTGTGTGGATCAGCGAGGCATGGAGGGATCGTTTGAGGTGGAGGTGGTTTCGCACCGTCAAGTTCTCCGATCTTCAGATTTGAGCTCATGGACGGTGAATTCACCTCCGACGGCCAGATCTGGTCTCAATGATGCACATCGGTGGAACAGGGGTGGCGCAGGGGGATCTGGCGAGGATGTGCTGTCTGGACTTCTAGGCGGTGGCGGCGACTCCCCTCCTACTGGATCTGGCCTATAGCGTTGGGCTGAGCAGATTCGGTCGGGGAGTGCCCGAGGCAACCGGTGGAGGCCAACAGCGACGACGACGGACGCCAAAGCCAGCAACGGCAGTCTGCAGTGACCTCGATGTGTGGCGGTGTTGCGCAGGGCCAGATCTTGCCGGCTGGCAGTGTTGCCAATGGTGTGGTTGGCGGCAGCGGGGCCGAGTTGGCCTCACTGATGGGTTGTGACCGGCGAAGTGAGTATGGGCATTGGCCAATGCCACGCACGGGGGTGAGGTGCCATGGCGAAAGCTGTGTCCCTGGGACCAATGACGGTGACGCCTTCGGGTGCCACATTCTTCCTTGAAAGCGTCTATCGATCGGCTCTCTCCCCTTTGTGTAGTGTGCTGTTCCTGGGTGTAATGCCTTGACCTTTTGGTCAGGCGACGGTGGCGCGGCGTCACGTCCCTCCTTGGAGGCGTCGCTTTGGAATCCCGTGCCTGTCAATCTGTAATGGTCGTCACCGTTGTGGCGAGGAAGGTGGAGGATAATGGTCGTCACCGTTGTGGCGAGGAAGGTGGAGGTTTAGCTGAGGCTTCAAGATGACTGCTGCGGTGTGTGCGCGTGGATCTTGGTTGGTCAAGGTCATTTCGGTGTGCGTCTGAGGCCGCTGCTCTCGTGTTGGGTTGTAGTATTGGTGTGTGTAATAAAAAACAGCTATATGCATTGGTCGATGCAGATGCTGGGATATTATTAATATATTCCCTTTTCTAAAAAAGAACTATTGTTGTCTGCTCTAGCCTTGAGAGGCTTGGAGAATATTGTTAGTCGCTGGTACGATGGCAACGGTGAAGGTGTAGGAGAGTCGTGGTTAGGAGGAGAGTGAGGTTTTACCCCTTGGCTCTCTATTTTGATTATAGAGGGATAGAGATAGGCTAATTCCTTCTTGATTCCCAATTGTTAGTGCCCAAGAGGTATACATAGACATGTGTCCAGCTTTCAATTAGTCCCATAAATCTCTCTATCTTATTTCCTTAATTCTCTCAAATTGATCACCTTCTTAGCTAAGTTCTAACCTTGCTTATGTGGCTTGATTAGTCACTAGTAGCTGCTTGTTTGCCGTGCCTTTGGAAGGCTTGCCCCACATGACATCTCTCCTCCCCTGGATGGCAGCTCATCTATGAGCTAGAATGATGGATAGCATAGGATGTAGGAGTCGACATGCTCCAAGGTTGCAGCGGAAGGGGCCTAGCTGAGTTACCGAATGAGGACTTGGTAGACGTCACGCGCCAACTAGGCCTTGGTGGCTTGTTTTAATACCGGAAGGGCTGCACCGTGGTGCATGGGTAGCAGCAGCTGCGGGAGCAACCTCTGGGGGTTGTCCATGGAACTTCTTGAGGAGGCCCACATGGAAGACACTATGGATGCAAGCGGCTGACGATAACTCTAGAAAGATGGTCACCATGTTGATTAGCTTGCTGACATGGTAGGGCCCGAGCGGGGTCGCAACTTGTAGGCCATGGCTATAGGCAAAGATAGGGGCATGCAGTGGTGCACTTTGAGCCAGACCTAGTCCCCCACGCTAAATGAGACGACCCTATCGTCCTTGTCATAGTGTGCTTCTTGTAGGTGGCCTACGCTAGCTCCAGCCTATAGCGAACGTCGCCCAAGAGCTCCTTTTTCTCCTCCATCGTCTTCTCCACTACAACCACTTGAGTCTCGCTAACCCCATAAGAATAAATTGAAGGGGGTTTGCAGCCATAGGCAATGTAGAAGGGGGTGTCGCGAAGGGACGTCTGGAACACAATGTTGTAGAAAAACTTTGTGCATGGAAGCCATCGGAGCCATTACCATGATTGATCACCTGTGATGCAGTAGAGGTACATGGTGATCACCTTGTTGGTGCCTTGGCTGGACCATCTGCCTAGGGGTGGAAGGCGATCGTCATGTGGAGCTTGGCAATGGAGAGGGTCAGTAGCTCAAGCTAGAATGTCAACATGAACTCCAAATTATGCTCAGAGAACTTAGGTTCTAGGATGCAATGTGGGCAAACAATCTTGGCGAAGAATACCTTGGCAACAGCCTCAACTGTTTAGGGATAGGATGACGTGGTAGTTTCGAAAACCGATCGACGACGGTGAGGATGATCAATTTTGAGCCATCCTTGGGGAGCCTTTCGATGAAGTTCAGAGTGACATCAGCCCACACCTTTTTTGGAATAGGCAGGGGCAGCAGGAGACCCACGGGTTGAAGGTGTTCTATCTTGTAATGCTAGCATGTTGAGTAGCTATGGACGAAATTCTACACTAGAGAGTGGAGGTTAGGTGCGTGGAAGTCACGGCACAGGCGGTGAACAGTGTGATGGATGCCCTCATGTTTGTTGGTGTGCATGTTGTTGACTAGGTTCTATAGGATCCCTAAGGACGGTGGTACATATAGCATGGAGTCGAACGTGACCATGTCATCCATCAGGGCCCAGTGGCTGTTACGGTTCCCCGTCGTGACATCATCATGAAGGGACACTAGACCTGGGTCAGTGGCATTGGCTTGGCACAGGCGGTCAATGAACTACAAACATGGGGTAGCCAAGGTAAAGTCTTGTGTTGCGTTAGTGTCATGACAAGATAAGGCATCTGTGATGACATTGGCGCAGCCAGGCTTATAGTCTACCATGAAGTCAAAGCTGAGCAGCTTCCCGACCCTGTGCTGCAGAATGGTGGCATGCCGATGATCAACCAGGAACACAAGGTTGTATTGGTCTATGCAGACCACAAAGCACTACCCCTAGAGGTATGGGCGCTAATGACGCATGGCCTAGACCAGACCAATGAGCGTGCTCCCACTCACATGCCACAAAGGATTGGCATCGAGGCGCTGCTTGCCTACTAAAGTAGGCGATCAGCCATTTGTCCTAGAGCAGAATTGCGCTGAAGACGACTTCGAAGCATCTCACTACATGATGAATGCTTGATCAAGGGAGGGTGAGCATCGCTGCGGTGGTAATGTCGGTGAATGTGGTCGTAGTCTCATCGTACCAGCTGAAGCCGTCCTTGTGCAAGAGGGCCATCAGCAATGCAGTGACAGAGCAATGGTCTTGGACGAACTTGCAATAGTATGCCACCAGCTTGTGGAAGTTGTGAAGTGCGCGCACTGACTTATGCATAGGCCAGTCGAGCACCTCTGGTATCTTGTCCACATCCATGGCCACGCTATCCGCTGAGAAACAAGGACACTTTAGACATGGAGTAGGTGATTGGCCCATATTTTGTAGAAGATCAAAATATCATCGAAGAACACCACAACAAAGCGACAAAGAAATAGGCACAGTACCTCGTTCATCATCCTAGAACATGGCTGGCGCATTGGACAGGCTGAAAAGCGTCTCCAGAAACTTGTACAAGCTGTCGTGGGTACAGAACATCGTCTTTACGAATGCCATCGGGGTGCATACGCACTTGATGATACTCTAGGTTTGTGAAGAAGCGAGCGCCATGTATCTTGCATTGTCTAGGAGCTCATCAATGACTAGAATAGCGAATGGATCCTTGATCATGACAGAGTTGAGCACATTTTAGACGATGCAAAAGCGCCAGTAACTGCCAACATTTTTGATGAGGAGAATGAGTGAAGAGAATGGCGAGGAGCTAGGCTGGATGATCCCCTCCTCTAGCATGGTGCGGCATTGATGTTCTAGCTCATCCATGTGGATCAATGGGTACTGGTATGGGCGGACAACCATCGGCACTAAACCAAGCAGGCGGTTGATGTAGTGGTCGTGGCTGCAAGGTGATGACAGGTCCTGCGGCTCCTGCGACTAATGCTTGCCCAAAAGGTTTCTAATTTTTGTGGTAAAATCTAAGATGAAGCATTCTAATAATAGTAAAGAACGCATATTGGCTTGCAAAAAGGCGGCATTATGCCGTATTCCACTCACTTCGAATAGTTATCACTCCAATTTCATCTCCGCCGTGTTTTAGAAATGCCGGAAAATGTAACTTTGCCTATACCAACATTTCGGCTCGAAGGGCTCGGCATCACTAACTTTGCCTTCACCAACATTTTGTCTCAAGAGGCTCACCCTCAACTTCAGTGTCATCGACTTTGCCTACTCCAACATTTTAGTTTGAGGGGCTGGGCAACAATTTTGGTATCACCAACTTTGCCTTTGCTAACATTTAAGCTCAAAGGGCTCACCGTCAACTTTGGTGTCATTGAATTCACATATGCCAACATTTTGGCTCGAGGGGCTCATTGTCACCAACTTTTCCTTCATGAACATATTGGCTCAGGCTCTCACCATCAACTTTGGTGTCATCGACTTTGCCTATGCCAACATTTCAGATCAAGGGATTCACCATCGATTTTGGTGTCTTTAATTCTGCCTTCACCTGCATTTTCGCTCGAGGTGCTTTGGCATCACTGAATTCACCTTTGCCACTAATTTCGATTGGGGACGAGGTAGTCGGCTACATCTAGGCCGTAGCTAAGATTTTGAGGCCTTGGAGGAAAACATAATGTGAGGCCCTATGTTTAGGAAATGCATACTGTGAAAATTTATTTGTGGTTAAACCTTGATGCAATGTTTGGAATTTAGTGCAACCAAAGCCCTACATTCAAGACTAGTCAAAGAGACAGGATCAAGAACAAGTGGCACCCTAGTTAGGATTCATATAATTTAGTTGTATTTGACATTGTTTGTATACATGTCTACGACCTTTATTAGGATATGAGAAAATAGATGGGAGGGAGCATGCACTGGGCTATTAATTGTGGCAATGTAACCAGCTAGCGCTTAGCAGTAATTGAGGTTAGGCTAATTAGAATCAGTGCTTAATTACTAATTATGAATTCCATAATTTTTGGAGGCCTTGTGTGGTGGCTCTAGTTGTGCCATGCAGTATACGGCTCTTCTACATTGTCAGGAACAATATCCATGTCTACGCCATCTACATCAATTATTCGAAGAACCTCTCACAAGCCCCAGCCAAGCAATCTGCAAATTGATACAAGCAATGCCTCGCACTCATGAGCTATGACTTGAAGGTGTTGCAGTGATAATCTATGAGTACGTACTTCGCCTACTATAACTACATCGACTATATCAGTGAAGACTCATCCATGAAGTGAAGTTGTCAAGGGCCCAAGGACATGAGAAGGTTCAAGCCGCCAAAAGCGAATGATGAAGACTCTAGCAAATGTCTCTACCAAAGACCAATTGATGACAAAAAGCATCCCTAGTTGATTTTTGTATACAAAAAAAGTATTGTGCATACCCTTTTCTCCACACATTTTTTCTCAAAGGGTTTGTTGGATGAAATTTTTAGTGAGGCGCCGACGTGTAGGTTGCAAAGGGTCTGAGATGTAATTGGACCTCATTTTATCAGAATTAGCTATTGGGTCTTCTTGTTCTATCCAAAACTGAATAGTTGATAGGCTACTATTGGAGTATGAATCATATATTACAGATGCAATTGTGAAAAATTGCCTAATTACTAAGTCCATGGGCATAATTGTGAGTGTTTAGGGCCTGTTTTTAAATCATATGGACTTATTTGTAATTAAAACACCTTTGAGGAAATAAGTAAAAATACCACCTTGCTCCTCACTATAAAAAGAGGTCAAGAGAATGATGAAAGTACTCTTGGCCATTCATTCATTTGCTCTCTGCTCACTCTCCTATCCTCTCTCTCTTCTCCCTCCTCTTTTTTGTCTTAGAAAATAAGGATCAACTTGATTAGAATGGAGATATAACTATGTATCCAACTACATTTGTATGATAGTAGACCTCTAGTTTGATACAATCCATCATCACTATGGAAGCACCACCTTTCTCTCTTTTCTCCCTCCTCTCTTTTTTATGGTCATAGAAAAATACATAATGTTTTTATAGATTATCTAATATTAAAAAGTGCATGTTGTTTGAATTAAAGCAATTTTTATAGATTTTCTAATATTAAAATAGATTTTAGTATTTTATATGCACATTTATGTAATAAAAAATTTGGATAATTTACTGTTTTTAAAAGTGTTTCTGTAATGGGGCTACTAGCACCTGGACGCCCGGCTCCAGGGGCGCATCCGGACACACCACCCTCGTCAGCCACCGCCCCTGCACGGAAAAAGCAAAAAGGAAACCACCTGCCCTGCCGCTGAAGGAAGATGCCCCGCCCCCAAGCCCATGGGATCCGCCCCTCTCTCCCGACCTCGCCGGCCCCCAGGCACCTTCGCCCCCTTGCCGGATCACCCCCACAGCCCACCCCCAGCTCCGCCACCTCCCTTTGCCACCGCAATAGTATTATGCAGCAACTGAAACAAACAACGCGAGAGCTACTGCAACAACAACTAGAACCTACTACGGTCGGGTCACGATGCGTCCATCGTCTGGACGCCCGTGTTATATCGTTTTCGTTTTTTGATAGAGTTATTGCCTCCCTGAATGTCACAAAAATCTGATTTATTTTCCTCGTGGTTAACGTAGCATCACTTCACTTAAAACCGCTTTAGAAGGTAAACTAAATGAGTCTAAAAATCCTTTTCGATTGAAGGAGGTAAATGCATAAGTAATACTCATCAAACAAATAAGCATAAACCTAATGTATAGGCACAAGGTCGTGTCCTGACAATTTGTATTTTTAAAGAGAAATTAAAAGAGAAGATGAGGCCACCATTCTTGGGAGCATAAAAACAACCGCTGTAGTTTAAGGTGCTAAACGTCTAAATCCCAAATGCCCCAACCGGCAGCTACCTCCATTAGCAACCGCCTCCTCCATCTCCATCATGGCGGTGGAGCGGAAAATCCCACAACACTGCTGGCAGAAGGATTAAAAGCCCGCTTGTCCTCGTCTCCACAAGGCCACCGGCACCGTGTGCCTCTTCCGGCTCGATGCGGCTATAGGCACCATGTTACTGCTATTCCTGGACGCGGCAGCCATAGGCGCCGTATGACTCTTCATCGATGGAATTACGTATCGCCGGCTTCCTCCTCCTCCCCACATCTGCCACTTCGACTATGCGCACGGCGTTCCTTGCGGAGGCATCAAGACCAACGGCTCCCTCCCCGATGGATTTGATTGAGCTGCTGTTGTACAGTTCTGTCTTAAAGCGGTGGAGGTCCCTCTCCGCTTCGTTGTGGCTTCAGGCGTCATCCTACTACTCCGCCTTGATGTGGATATGCACCGTACTCCCGCTCCGCCCGACACGGCCACCGACGCCGTACCCTCGCTCTGTCCTAACATAGCCACCGGTGCCATACCCCCGCTCTGCCCCGACGTGGCCGCCGGCGCCGTGGCCCCGTTTTGCCACGCCGCAGCAGCCGATGTCGATCCTCCACTCTGTGCCCACGCGGCCAACGACGCCTCGCACCCATTCCATCTCGCCATGGCCACCGACGCCCCACCCCTGCTCCACCTCATCATGGCCACCGACTCCATGCACCCGCTCCGCCTCGTCGAGGCCGCCGATGCCGAGTACCTACTCCGCCTCGCCGTGGCCGCCGACGCCGCGCACCTACTTCGCCTCACCGCGGTCGTCGATGCCGCCAAGCCGCTCTGCCTCACTGCGGCCGCTGACGCTACCCAGTCGCTCCGCCTCGCCGTGGCCGCCAACGTCGTGCCGCCACTCCAACCCCTCAACGGCACACTCCTTGACGACTTGGATGGCTTTCCTGGCCGAGGCCCTAACGTTGATATGCTCTTCATCTACTCGGGAGGTGTGGCACCCTGTTGCGGCTCTGTCTTCGACCTCTTCGAGGGAGCGGCACCAATTCTGCTTCGACTTGGATGGAGCCGCCACCGCGATGTCCTGCAGAACCACCGACTTGGCCGCAGCCGCGATGTCCCACATAACGACCGACTTCGACTTGAAGGTTCTCGTCGCATTGCTTGTCAACGCTGTCCTTAACCCGCCCAGCTCGTGTACGCCGTGTCCGAATCCCTCAGGAACGCAGAAAACTACAGGAGCTACTAAAAGATTGAATGTTTCCAATTGCTTGATTTGATTGATTAATAGTCAATTGATTTGATTGATTAATTTCATGGTCAGTCCCAATTGCTTGATTAATTTCATGATGTTAGTCTCAATTGATTGATTTGATTGATTGGTAGTCCCAATTGACTGATTAATTTCACATTTGTTTAGACTATAAATTCAAGGAGAGTTGGTGATTTGATTGATTGATGGTCCCAATTGATTGATTAATGTCATGTTTGTTCAGACTAGAAATCGAAGGAGAGTTAGGAAAATAGGAAGAGTTCAGATAGCAAAACGGAAGTTGATTCAATGTCAAAGAGAGATCCAATGTCAAAGAGAGAAGTCAAATATAGAGAAAGTAAGAGGCAGCAACAACAAATTGGTACGTTTCAAAGGCATTTTGGATGATTTTGTATGGTTTGGTGTACCAACCTATAACACCCCAGTCGTAGCTTGCAGTAGTTGTGAGGTTGGCCCATATGGCCCAAGTGGCTCATGTGTGGTTGTGATTGGTTGGTTTAGTATCGCCTTGGAAGTTTAGGAGGGTGGAGGCCAGCTTATAAGCCTTGTCTTTCTAATTGTAACACCTCCGTGTTAACCCTTTTTTACGAAGCGAGGACGAAAGTGTAAGGGAGGTGCTATGCGTATGCAGGCCCGTTCCACGTGAGCAATTTTGGACGCGAGGTCATGGACATGGTTAAAACTCTTTAACACGGAAGATCTTGAGAAAAAAATAGAGCTCTTTGGGTCATGGACATGGTTAAAGCTCTTTAACACAGAAGATCTTGAGAAAAAAATCGTCAGAAGATCTTGAGTTAACACAGAAGATCTTGAGAAAAAAAATCATCATAATATTCTTTGTGATGTTTCTCCTACTGGCATCCACCAATTTACTCTTTCAAAAAATAAATAAGACATCTATGGTAATAAGACCATTTTTGTTAAAGCTAGATGAAGGGCCTAAATAGCGACAAAACATTTCATTAAAAAATATAGTATACACATTACACGATATATTGAGAAATCATTGAACGGCAAGCGAAAAGCTCTTTTTCAGTTGGGCAAATCTGCATCCCTTTTATGCAACTATTCAGTATGCAGCAACCGAGAATGTAGATGAGTGAAAAGGAGTCGATTTTACCAAGACAATGGTTCTTGGAGCCGAACTAGTGAGGCCACCGCTACGAAATCACACAAATCGGCAGGGCGCTCAGCTTCCCAATCCATATGATCCTGGCCGCTCAACAATGAAGGGGCGCCTGATAGAATGATAGTGATAGCCTCGCTCCGCAAAGCATGTAACGCGTTGGGCCTGTGGCATGTAACGCAGTGGGCCACACGAGCCACACGATGTTGTGCAATGGAAAGAAAACATTCAAACAAATGTACTTGGGTCCGTCGCAAACATGAGATATCTCTGATATATAATTATATCTATATCAATATATAATACGATGAATATTAAAGAGCTAAAGCTTCTCAGTCCATTTTTTTTCATCCGTTTCTCCCTACTCATCACGCGCTCAATATAGGGTAGGGGTGGAATGTTGTACCTATCAGATTTAGATGTTGATTTGTTTTTGCGTTCCATGTCGGAACTTGCATGATTAAATATAAAAGTCCAAGTTTTGTCGCACTTGCTAGTGTTCGGACGTCTAATTTAGGCACTAGCATCCGGACAATACTAACATAGGTAGCGAGCGAGTGCCTAGCAGTGGGTCTACGCCACCCTGGATGTCGACTGCTCCGCTCCAGATGTCGCCTACGCCGCCTCGAATGTCGTCTGCACCATCAGCCACTTCCCACACGTATCCTATATGCAACACCTGATCTACTTTTGAAAACATTCAGATGCAGCAGTTCCAACATACAAAAGAAGATAGATGAAACACTTCCAAACATATGCTTGAAACACCTAAAAACACTTGGAAACATATGTTTGCAACATACATATATATATGCAACATCTAGATCTACTTCTGCAACATCCAGATCAAACACTTGCAACATACACCTGAAACAGATGAAACATTTAGAACATAAACATATATGTATAGCTATTACAACATATGCAACATCCCGACCCTACTTTTGCATTATTCATACACAACACTTGCAACATACCTTTGAAATATCTGAAACACCTGAAACATACTCTTGCAACATGCGATTTTCACCCATTTTTCTTCCGTACGACGCAACATAGAGTAAGGGGACAGCCGATTCCGGCAAGCCGGCGGTTGACCATGGTGGTGTGGCCTGACAGTGGCCTGCTGCGCCTACGCCTGCACTTGGCCTAGACCTGGCTAGCGACGGCCCCCTCTCCTGGCCGCCTGGCCTGGGCGCAGCGGAGGACGGAGCACGAGATGGCACGGCAGGGGACAGAGCCCGGGATGGGGGTGACGTGAGGGATGGCATCGGCGGCGTGTCAGAGTGGGCCGCTGCGCGGCAGAGTGGGGCGGTCGGCCACATGGTGCGGCACAGAGTGGGGAGAGGGGGGTGGAGCAACGCGGGATGGGAGCGGATGCGGCGGCGCCGTGCTGGAGAAGGCCATGACGAGGAGCCTTGCGCTGGAGAAGGGAGCAGCGCTGTCTTTCTTTTTTTTGAAAAGCGGACTGACGTGCGACGCTGCGGGAGAGAGCGTGGTCCGGTCCATTCGTCCGTCCAAACGCGCTCCAGGAGCGTTAGCGAATTTTTATCGGTTCCAAACCGGGCACGCAGCCTCTGCCACTGGCACGGCTTCCAAATCCAATAGGTGGACGCATTTGCCCCAATCACCCTTTCAGTCAATCAACTCTGACCGAGTCTGCCGCCGATGCCACACACGCGTTAATGCATTTTCATTGACGTGGGAAAAAAATATATGCCAGGGCCGCACGGCATCGGACGTGCGTCCTGTAGCCGCCCCACCACGCGGATGCCAAAGCAAAAGCAACCGAGCCGACAAACCGACGAGCCGAGCACGTTCCTTGCTGGAGCCAATTCAGCCAAGCCATCGTTTCTTCAGGCTATCGGAGGAAAAGAAGGAATGAGCGAGCCAGGCAGAGTGTCGGCTTAAAAGAACATATCAGCTTCTTTGCTGTTGTTTGTGACGTTTGATCAAGGCGCCGGTTCCGTCTCGTCGCCTCTGATCGTCAAGCCATGTCCAAAACTAAGCAATAGTTTCCTTATAATTTTTTTAAAAGAGAAATAATTTCCTTGTAGGCGATACTGTTCGCCCTAGTTTTCCATCGCATCTACTATTGGTAGCACACAGAACTCCGGCTCCAGGCAATTCTACCCTACTAGCTTGTCTCTTTCCCTCCTAAGCCGGATGCGCGGGTCATTGTTTCATTAGCTGGTGGGGCTATGCATCGAGATTAGCACGGAAATGTAGGATACGTGGACGGCCTGTAGGCGGTGTTGTACGTGAGTCCGGTTTACAGGATTTGAACTCATGTATACGCGGGTTACATAAAAGAGAGAATTACCTGTATGGCCTCAAAAAAACTATCTATTCCTTGTATGGTCCTTATTTTTTTGAATTTACCTATCTGGCCTCAAAATTATTTTTGCTTCCTTCTATGGCCTTTCCATCCAATCTGTTAGTTTTGACCATTAAGTCTCTCATCTCAGATATACAAAGTCCAAAATACGCTTTCTTCTTTCTCTCATCTAGCAGCCTGCGTTTTCAAATCGAGAAAAAAGAAACATCATGCTGAACATTTGGGCCAGCCCAGCGACTTCCGCATCCACGCGTCGTCATCCATGGTGAATCCCAGCGCAGGACATCATCCTGATCGGCCTCGTGGGCGCCATGACACTCACCACCGCGCTCTACTGCATGTTCGCCGTCACGCTGTGCCTCTGCCTCCGTGGCGTTCTCTGCTAGGGGCATGGACTCGGCCATAATAGCGAGTACTGAAGGGAGATGTAATCTTCTAATAACGAATCTTCAGGAGAAACCGCGGGCAGTGGATAGTGCCACGTCGCCCGTTAGCTCGCTAGCCGTTGGATCGAGCATTCATGCAATCTTGTCCGTCCGATTGCGGGTCGGTTCGGGCGTCGACCCGTCAAGTCGCGAACCTTCCCGAGGGTCGTCCGCCGTGTAGAGAAGAGAGAGCCGCCCGAGGCCGCGCGGCGCAAACCGTGTTCGACCTTCCCTCCGCCTCCGCGTCCGGGTACCGTCGCCCCGGCTGCCGACGCATGCAGGCGCGCTCGATCCCCTGCTACTCCCTCCAGCGGTATGCTGGTCTGCGCCACGCCCGCGATGCCGCGCTCCCCGGCGTCCTCCACCTCCGAACCGCCGCCGCCGGCACCGCTTGGACTGTCGCCCATGAGGGCCGACCACCGCCGCTCGCAAATGAGCGACTTGCTGGGACAGCTTGATGGATCCTAAGAGGGTCAAGAGATGCGCATTTCTTCATATATATACTGGGTAAATTTCTCTCTTTTCATGAAATGGGCATTCTGGCTTGTGGATTTTTTTTTCAGGATTCTATTAAACCGGCAGTCGGCAGCCAGGTCAAAGAGGCGCAAGATGAGGTACATTCAGGAGCTTGAGCGTAAGGTGCAATTGCTGCAGATAGAGACTACAATGCTGCAGGTTTGTTCGAGCTGGTGAGATGTTTTGTGTCAACATCTGAATCTCTGATTGTGATGATTTTATGTTAACCTTGCTGTGCTTGTTTGCAGAGGGACTCAGCTGGACAGGCTACTCAGAACAACAAGATGAAAATCAGGATGCAAGCAAGAGATACTTGTACTCCATCGTCATATGTCTGAATAGCAGTTGTGAAGATTTCAACACACCTCCAAGTAAAACTCTACATAATCATACTTCAAAATCAACAGTTATTGTCATTTATTACTAATCACTGTTTAAGCCATTTCTGTTTCTAACAATGGCACTACACTGTTTCGAACATAAGTACATTAATTCATTTTCCCTCAAGACACGATAAAACAAAATGATATAAACCTGACATGAAACTACGTTCAGCAAAGGAACCGTACTAAAGTTATTGTTTGATTTCGTTCAGACAAACAGAGCTGAACCAACCTGGGAACAAAGCGTAGGTCAATTGAAGAACCACTGTCAGATCAAAATTATGATGCTTTAGTGAAAGCCAAAAGCTGTAGTTTTTCTCTAACATGATGATGCTTTGGTGAAAAATTGTGAGATCAAATAAAGAACAGCATTAAATGATAGCAGGTCAAGGATCGCTATGCTTTTGACACCCAGTTGGTTGATATATTTGTTAGTAGTTTCTCTAATAGGAAGATGCAGATGAATACCCCTTTAATTTTGTCAATCTTGTATTTTTGCTAGAGCAGAGTAGCATAGGGCTTCAAGTTTTCTATTTACCGGTTTGATTTTTTTTTCTCTTCGAGTGTACCCTAGGTTTCAGAACAACTATTTTAATATTTTCTTTAATTTAAGTCTCTGACATTTACACACTACACAGATCCTTGAATTTTTCACAAGATAGCTATGAGATTCCTGGAATGCATCACCACCAGTAAAACTGACAGATACTTAACACTGATGTCCTTTTGGCTGTCTGAAACTCTGTCATGTCCTGCACTCATCTGTACTCAACTTCTACATCATTTGCTGTCTAAAACTTAGTCACGCCTTTCACTTATCAGTACTCAACTTTTGTGTAACAACTTTTATCAAAACTAAACAGTACAAAAATCAAATATAAAATAAAAGGTTTTGGTATAACCCACTTGAGTTTGCCAATTAGAGGTCCCGTTATGTTGTTGAGGAAATGTCATATTGCATTATTGATTATTCAGTGGCTGTGATGCTGATTTCCATACTCTTTATCAGACAGTGAGATGTTCTAAATTATGACTCACTTTTAATATTGAGCTGTTTGTGTTTGCACAGTTCCAAGGAGTTGAAACAGCAACCGATTGGCTTCAGTTCCCCATAATAATTGAAATATTTGCAGTTCTACGTGTACAACACATGTACTGTTGATGGATATTTCCTTCAACAAATGATCAACTATTAGCTGAATTCAAATGTGTGATCTGTAATACTATTTTATAGATTGATGGTCGGTCGAGACACATAAAACTCGCATTTGTTCAACCATCAAGCTATAAAACAGTATGCAAGGACATTGTTCAAATCACGGTGGCGTGGACTAGCACGGTAGCCTGCCCAGAACACGGCTTGGAGCAGTTGCATCCTGTTTCCCTGTCTGGTTGGTCGGCGGCTGTTGGCCGCTGCCAGCCGCGGCCCCTTCCTACGGAGCTGGTGGAAACAGGGCTTTTGGAAGAAGTATGGCGGCGTCAGAGGAGGAGCAGCAGCAGCAGAAGTATCACAGCATACTAGGCGGCAGAAGAATTCAACATCCAATTAGTACATGATGTCTTATGTTTTAAAAATAGATAATGGGATAAATAAAGGATCTGTTGGAGAATGCATATTTTTCAGAGAGCCTTTATCTAAGTCTTCTCTAGATGCATTTGCTTGATTAAAAAAATGTCAATTCTTCATAATATGGAAGGGCTTCAATCTAACTACATCACCACAGACTTATACTGGTTAAAATTTTGTCAAATAACGAGCATTTAAGTTGCCAAACTCATCATCTGATTACCTTGCCTTTCTGCTACCGGTATACTCGTGTTAATTTTTATTTGCAACATATGAAAGCTTTGCTAAATCTTCACTGTATACCATTGGATCACCTTTGTTTGTTCCTATAATACTAATGGTGAGATCAATACCATTGTGTTTCTCAAGAAGAATATCTTAAATTTCATCAAATTATGATTTACCTTTTTGTTATGTCCCACTTTTGACTCTGTGGGGAGTTCGATTGATTGTTCCAGAGGCACATTAGAATAAAAACTGATGGACGTTTTGATGGCAAATTTCAATGTGACTACTTTTTTTTGTGATTTTTCTTCGGCCAATAGTTGTTTTACACGGAGCCTATGTTTCACATGTAATTTCTCATATTATAAATTTATCATGTTTTGTCGACCTTTTTTTTTGTTTGAACGGTGATCTGTGAATGGCTAGCAACCTAGCTACAGCTATAAGTTTGCCTTTACATAGAAATGATTCAGCGTTGCTAATGGAAAATGATTCAACTATGCTTGAATATGAGTAATTTATATCTTATTATGGAACAAACTGTACTATACTTTCGATGCACCAAACAAGACATTGTCAGCTTATTTCGAACGTACCAAAGATCCATGGGTTGGTTTACTCAAACTCGTTGGGGCACGCAGGCTAGACAACACACTGGTCATCTTTAGATCGACTCACATATCACATGCTGGTCTACGGGGCGCGGCAACGCCGTGCTTGTTTTCTAGTCGTGAACTTAAAGTGCTATACTATGGTTGTTAGAGCATCTCCAACAACTTTTCTAAATCTCACTCTCTAAATCATCATTTGGAGAGTCATTTGCATAAAAATCGCCTTCTATATCCTTTTATTTTCCAATAGTTTTTCTGTATCTCATGCGCACTCTGGAGAGCCATTCTAATCTTTTACTTTTGATTAGTGAAAAATCTGGAATAGAAGATGACTATGTATGGATAACCATTTAGAGAATCTGTTGGAGAGTAGTTTTTCATTAAAATCTCTATTCCCATTTAGGAAGGATATATAGGGTCTCTTGGAGTTGCTCTTAGTCACTGACATGCGAACATAGGTTTGTACAAATCTGCAGTTATCATTAGACTGTCATTTATTGATGTACTCTTTCATGGTCAAAAATATACTTTCAATTTTATTCAATTATGAACACTTTAAACCATATGCAATATTAGTCCAAATCTAAAATAGGCAAACTAAACACTACACTTTAATATTTTTTTTGCCAAGGGTAAATCAGTCATTTTACCTTTCACTTAACACTGTTAAGCGGCTGAAATGGACGGAAGACCATATAGGTAATGGAAGGGCTAGTGCCCGGATGTCCGGCCACAGGAGGCGTCTGGATGCTGCTCCCATTCAAACGCATCTACCACGCCCCGTCCCGTCACCGTGTAACAGAAGTGCGTCTGCCGCATTGTGTAATAGGAGGATCATTACCCCGCCGCGTCGTAACAGAAAGGAGCGCGCCCTCTGTACCTGCCTCACCCTACCTGCGCGCGCTGGTACTAACTTTAGGCTCCCACACGGTGACGCCAGAGCAGCACCCCATCAGGAGAAACAAGTAGCTACGGCTAAGGCTGGACGAAAAACTCGAAGCTCGTTAGCTCGCTCGGCTCGTGGCTGGCTCGACTCAGCTCGGCTCGGCTCGTTACGATAACGAGCCGAGCCGAGCCAAGATTTTAGCTCGTTAGCTATAACGAGCCAACTCGAGCCAGCTCGCGAGCCGCTCGCGAGCTAAACGAGCCAAGCTTTCAGGAAAAAAAGTATCAAAACTTGTATGAGTTTTTGTATTACTTCATGTCTTGTACTTTACAATTGACTAGTAACTGGTCTAGACCCTATAAATTGACTGGTAACTAGTCTAGATGCATTTCTTTTGTATTATTATTATTCTCAAACTTTAAATAAATACAAATATTATATTTTGTGTATTTTTTATACCTGGCTCGCGAGCTTAACGAGCCAGCTCGAGCTTTTAACGAGCCGAGCCGAGCTGGCTTTCTGGCTCGTTAGGATAACGAGCCGAGCCGAGCTGGCTCGTTATCTTAACGAGCCAGAACGAGCCGAGCCCAAACGAGCCGAGCCAGCTCGGTATCCAGGGCTAGCTACGGCAGGCCGCTATCCGCTAGCCACCGGGGCCATTGTAACATGTGCTGCCCAAATCTACTTTTGAAACACTCAGTTCAAACACTTGCAACATAAGACTGAAAGCAGATGAAACACCTGAAACATACGATTGAAATATGCGTGTATAGACATAGCAACATTTGCAACATCGAGATCTGCTTTTGTAACATCTAGATGAAACACTCGTAATATACATATGAAACACCTGAAACACTTGAAATATGCGCTTAAAACATGCATGTTATGCGACATCCAAATATATTTCTGCAACATGCAGATGAAACACTTGAAACATACATCTGAAACAATTGAAAAATATGCTTGCAACACGCATATATTGTCATTGCAACATATGCAATACAACACCTCGGATCTACTTTTGCAACATCTAGATAAAACACTTAAAACATCCGTCTAAAACGCCTGAAACAATCGAAATACAGTGTTGTCGGCGGCCATGGCCTACTTACTAGGAACTCTGGTAGCCAGCAACACTACAACACCAACCCCTCTTGCCCAACGAATGGCTAGCAACACAACCAAGATCTGTGGCCATTCACATCCCACCCCCGCCTCCCCACCATCCGTGAAATGTAACCTACGGTGCTCAGCCGCTCGATGCAGGCCCACGGAAAACTCCTCCGCGTGGAGTAAATTAGGGATTCACGCCTCCACAAATTCTCCTCGATGGGCAGCGCCGCCTGCTGCCTAAATCCTCGGCACCCTCAGATGATCTGAGTCAGATCCGCCCCTCACCCTCCTGGCTGCACCGCAATCCTTCTCCCACCAGGCGATCCTTCCTCCGTCAGGCGATCTAGATCGAGCAGTGTTAACTGTTAAGCACGCAGCAGACGACGGTCGTCCTAGGCTGCATCTCCCCTTCAGCCATGAGTGTCCATGAGGTATTAATCTTTCCCTCTCAATTTGCATATGGATGATTGAATGATTTTTAATTATGCCACATCTGTTGCAACAATTTCTGCACGGTTGCCTGCGCGAGCCGAAGACCCACTCGAGCATGGTACCAGCCATGCCATCAAAACTGTCTGGGACACGACACCAGTTCACCTGCTGAACATGTACAAGGTCACGTCCTCCCTCTCCTCCTCTTCTTGCTTTTCTAAATTGGTTAATGATCCATCACGTGAACACCTGTTCATGGAAATGATCTGAAATAGATCAATTCTAATCCGCACTCCAGGTGTTTGATAGAATGTTTCTTAGAGAGAAATTATTTTTCCCCTAATGCACCTTATTCCTTAAACAGCTGTACGAAATATATCACATATTTTCTTTCCTGATTATTGAGGTTGCCTACACTAGAATCGATTACATGGATTGGATTCATGGCCTGATCATTCAGTTTAGATTCACTGTCTTTGAGAACAGTGTTTGTGTAGTCTGACTGAAATAGAAGGTACACTATTAAATACTATAGATTTTTTTGTTTCGGCTATCTGGCTTAAATAAATATTTAGATTCATTGTCTGATCGTTCTAGCCTTTTGCGATAGCAAAACAGATTCAGGTACAGGCCTGCTAACACTGCAATCATGATTTGTCATCAGGCAAGTGAGCTATCAATTATCCAGGAAAGTAATATGTGAGTGCTCCTACAACTTTACAAGCCATGGAAACATGCACATTGTTGGATTGTGTGCACACCTCCGAGGGCACCAGATTGCAGAACAAAGGTTAATTTAATCGTATTACTATATTCTTAACAAGGTCTGATTTTAAGCTTCTGCAATATTGTGCACTAAATAGTGCTTGGTTTCTGTTGGTCATTAGATAGCTACTAGTGGTGGATCTGTGATAGTGATGCTCATAATTCTATAAATTGTCCCTCACAATAAATTCTGTGATGCAACTCCACTTAAGGCTTGGTATACACTGATATCACTATCAAACCATTAGCCTACATGGTACAACTGAATGCTATTATTTAAGTATTTGTAATTTCCATCTTACAAGGTAGTTATTTCCCATGCAGGACATTTATTATGTGGGCACTGCAGGCTCCTGCTACAGTTCCTTTTCCTTCAGCCAAGTTAAGTTTTCTGAAATTTGTTCCAGACATGAGATTAATTCCTACGATCTGGAAATTAGTACAATGTTCTAATTTATCATTTGAAAAGTCATTCGCTATTTGCTTCTAAGTTTCCTCTTGCTGCAGGTATCTTTCTTGGTTTTGTTTGTATTTATAAACTGAGGTTAGTTGTCTGCCTGTTCCTATCTGAATCATGTGTTCTGCATTCATCTTGGAATTAGATGATTACAAATATCATACATGTGTCACATGTGAACCTGTACTTACTATATCTATATTTTATAGTACTAGTTGCTTGACCTGATTCAATTTATGTTCTTGTATTTCTTTTGGAACTAGTTTTCTTGATAATGTGCAAGAATCATATAACACTCAAATGCTTTTTGTAACACCCAAATTTTAGAGATAACAAAATTGGAATAATTTAGATAACAGATAATGTCCAATTTAAAATAATAATAAAATAAATTTTGTGTTGCATTCATGCTGTTGCACTTAATTTATTTTGTGGTGTGCATTTATTTATTTTGTTTTGACTTAGAAAATTTTATTTGAAAAAGTTTTGGGAAATAGACAAATAAAAAAAAGAGAAAGAGGAATCAAAACTTACCTCCTTACCTGTTGGATCGGCGGCCCAGTCAATCAGGTTCGTGGCGCTCGTGCTGTGGGCCGATGCCGCGCCGTGTGGGCCGGCCCAGGTGACCGTGACCGTGTGCTCCTCTCTCCTTTCGCTGTCAAGCGGGACCCGGGTGTCAGCGCCATCTTCTAGCTCGCGTGACCGAGCCGGTCACGACTCCATCGTTCAACCGCCACCGAATCCGCGTATACAAGGAGTCCCTTTCCAAATTGATCATGCCGCTATCCTATATAAGCTAAAACCGCATCTTTCATACCCTTTTTATTCGGATTTTGGGTTGTTTTTGCCCTAGCCGCGCCTTGGAACCCTAGAAGCCGCGGTGGAGGCGAATTCGTCGGCTACTTCTTGTTCTAGGCGCTGTAAGTTGCTCTACTAGCTTTAGTTTGATGTTGTGACTCGATTTGTGCTTCCAATTTTGAAGTTAAGGCCTTGTAGTGACCATACCGTGTGTAGGAGCTCGGCCGTCCGCCCTTTGAAGCCGTCCGATCAACTCGAATCGCCCTTGCCCTCGTTTCCGTGTTAGGTAAGGTCGCACGAAGCTTCTCTTTCGATTGATACTATCCGCATGACCTGTAGTGAAGCCTGGATCGGGTTTCGGCATCTCCGGCGAGCCGCCGGCCATGGCGCCGCCGTGGAATTGGGAAAGACGGCGGTAGCGCCGCCGACTTTTCCTGGAGCGAATGAGAGCCGTTCATCTTGAGATCTGCGGTTGATAATAGAAGATACCTCTTCGGGGGTAGTTTTCTTAAAGAGTCCCTGTACTTTTTCAAATTAGAACCCGCCGTCCCTTGGCGTAATCCTTGAAAGGTGTTTTCCCGTTTTGAAAGCGTATTTCTTTCTGGATTATTCGAAAATACGTTTTCACATTTGGAAAGCGTATTTTCATCCGGTTAAATCAAAAATACGTTTTCAGCAATTTACAGTTTTGCCACTAGAATTGTTTTAGTCATAAAATCTTCGTTTTAACTCCGATTTGATCCATTCAAATTGCGTTAGGTTCGTATTTGCGAACTCTACATGTTAGTATAGTTTTACAGTTAGTTTTGATAATTTATTTTTCGAGTTTATAATTAAGTATTTATTTATCTATAGGAAATCTTAGAAAATTCATAACTTTTACGTTTTAATTCCGATTTTGGTGATCTTTGCGTCTGTGTGATCGTAGAAACGTGTAGAAGAGTTTTATAAACTTTTATTACTGTTTTGTTACTGTTGGTGTACTGTTCTAATTATATCTATTTGTTTGCTTCGTGTATGTTTGATTGGATGCATGTATGTTGTTGATTGATGATCGAGTATAGAAGGTGAGCAGTACTTGGACGATTCGGAGTATTACTTTGAGCCAAGTCAGCAGTACTGTTTGGAGAGCTTTGATCAAGGCAAGTATAACACAGGACTATCCTTGTTACCTATTCATCAAAAATTATCATACATATGCATATGCTTACCTTGACAACCTTAGAGATTATAACTTAGCGCTTGATGTCTTGATTCCTTGTCAACCTTGGGTATGCATATGGGTAGCTATGGCTAGTGCTTAAACTAAGAACAATGATCTTGCAATATGATTAATGGATCAAGCAATCAATCTTTAAGATGGTTTAATTTTTTGTTAAAAGGGGGCTAGAGCCTATGTGTTATTTTTGATGCTCTAGTTACTCTCCGTAAGGACTTATCTGTACGTGATCATCCGGGATATACAGTACAGCTGTGAGGGCTATATGGCTCTGGCTTTAGTTGTTCAAGAGACCTTTTCTAGCTTGTTAGAGGTTACCTTAAATGGCGTAAGAATGGTTTGACACGTTGGGTGTAGTGCGAGCCCCTGGCCTAGTGTGTATAGGCTGCGGTTGTTGTGCCACAGGGAAAGGGGGTTCTACATCTGCCTGCCGAGTGAATCTAATGGCCCTAACTTGTTAGACGAACTCTTGAGTGGCTTTATATGGTTTTTGGGTGTTTGGGCTTGATCTCCCCACTCATTTGGAAATCATGACTCATAGTGAAAGTGTACACCTCTGCGCAGAGTTAAAAACTGGTATACTAGCCGTGCTCACGGATACGAGCGGCCTTGGAACATTTACAGATAGATGATCACCATTGTTATATTATGTTTAATTATTGATGATTATTATTATGTTCTTGTTAATGTTATTCGTTATCATTATTGCAAATGATCATTGGTTCTTTAATGGGAAGTGGTTTATCTTGATGCTACTCAAAAGAAAGTTATAAGACTAAAAGCTAACCGCAGTTAAACAGTGTCTAGCCATTTGAGCCTCATGAACCCTGTGTTATATTTGTTGAGTTCGACATGGACTCACTCTTGCTATTTCTACCATAACAGATGAAGATTATGATGAGGACTATCGTAATGAGTACTAGTCTTGGTGTCAACCAGTCAACCGTGTCCCTGTGTGGAGTTTCCGCTGGAGATTATTATTAGATATTACTATTTATCGTTCAAGACTATGTTTTAAACATATATTCGTTATGTAATAAGCACTGTGATGATACTATGTAATTTGTCTGCTTATGTGTGCGATCATGACCTGGGGCGCACATGAGTACTTTATGCATCCTATTTTTGTCCTTAAAAATGGGTGTGACAGATTGGTATCAGATCCGTGTTGACTGTAGGACGCAAGCCTAGTTAGAATGGTCGTTGATAGCATCCATACTTCACTTAATTCATGCTTCCTCTTTTCACCTTGTTAATTACTAAAGTTTTATGCTTCCTCTACTTTATTCTATTGCGAAAATACATTGATTCTATCTAATCTATGTCTAAAACTTGTAGATGCCTCCTCATCCCCGTCTGTCAGCTGCACAATATGTTGCTCGTTTCAAACCCCAGGAGCCAAAGGAAGAGGGTGATCAAGAGCTATCTGATGCTGAATCAAGAGTTGGTGATACGCCTATGGAGGATGTAGTTATGGGGTGGACTACGAAGTTTCATATCATGGTTCCTAAGGCTGATGCTTTCTTCCATGATATGTTGACAAGAACCTTGGACAACTACTACTACGACTGGGAGGCTACTTCAGAGTATCGCAGTGCAGAGTATAGTCATCCATGGATGGATTCTTATTGGGAAACGGAGTTATGGGTCAAGAAAAGGGATTCAACCACTAAGGAGCCTAAGGTGGAGTCAAAGTTCATTACCCGAGTGAGCCGGGCAACTGTGGAGACAAGCATGGAGAATGTCGCTTTCAATGCATTTGTTTACTACCATGGTCTACGCTCGGACAAGACGCTAAAGGGTGCACTTCGGCACTTTCCTTGTTTCTTGCATGACAAGGGAATTTGGACCGTGCCACTTGCAGATGATTCCTCCTTGACTTTACAAGCTACGGTGGCATTAGCTCGTGAATTGGCTCTCCATGAGGTGGACTTGAAGGATGAGTTGCTGAAGGAAAAAGAACTTAAGGAGCAAGCTTACAAGGAGATTGACCAATTAAGGGTGGAGTTAGGTCGTCCTAAGATTTATGAGAAGCTTAATTAGGAAATAGGAAAAATCCCTATGTAATAAAAACGATAGTAGTTGCGAGTTAATTTCGAGTTTGGATTGATTTAAGAGTCAGTTTGTGGTGTGAACAATTGTGTGATTGATGGATTGTTATTATGATAATGTGTGATTTGGATCTTTGTAATGTGTGCTGGAGTTTTGTAGACATGCCTACGAATTCTATTGTTAAGAATATTAAGTTTGATCAAGATATATTAGTGAATATGAGGTTAACTTAGTTCTGTCCTTTGCTGATTTTTGGATCAGTCTGGGATGTTTTAGAAATAACTTAAAATCCGTTCATGGGAAATTTAAGAAATTTTACTGGGAATAATTAGACTTCTATATCTTTCCAATCCCACAAGAATCACCTTAATATCTATTATGAGTTAAGAGATATACCTGTTTCAAGTTGGAGTCACTGCACAGTCTGGAATTCGAGAACAGTTTCTGTTAAGTTCAGTTTTTGACCAATTTATTGACAGAATCAGAAAAAGTGTTGTGAATACGAGTTGTAGATAATTTTATAAGCTTTCCAACCATGTAAAGATCATCTGATTTGGACATCTGTAGCTCGAGATATGACAGTTTTACTGAGTTGCTGAAATTGGAGTTTGCCCAGAAAATCAGATTTTGTTTATCTATTGTATACATCATCTCGGATTGTACTGAATTTCATCTTCTGTGTTTTGGGAACAGATGTCAGGCAGAGGTCGTGGCAGAGGTCGTGGGGGTGTTAATCCACCCGTTACTATGGAGGAACTCATGCAAACTCAGAATCAGCTGATGCAGATGTTTATGCAGCATATGCAGAACAATCCCCCTGTTGAAGGACCACCACCTATTCAAGTAAGGGATAAGCGTGGAGAATTTTTGAAGGGACGCCCTCCAGTGTTTTCTCATGCTGCTGATCCTTTAGAAGCAGATGATTGGGTGAGGGCAGTGGAGAAACAGCTGAACATAGCCCAATGCAATGATATGGAGAAGGTGTTGTATGCATCTGGTCAGTTACAAGGGACAGCTCAGACTTGGTGGGAGTCGTACCAGGCTGCACGCCCTGACAATGCTCCTCCTATCACTTGGAATGAGTTTGTTAGAGATTTTCGAGCTCGTCATATTCCTGAAGGTATAATTGAGCTGAAGCAGGAGGAATTCAGAAACCTAAGGATGGGACAGATGAGTGTGAGTGAATATCATGACAGGTTCACCCAGTTGGCTCGCTATGCTCCCAATGAAGTTAGGGAAGATGCAGACAGGCAGCGTCTTTTCTTGAAGGGAATTTATTATGATCTTCGCTTGCAACTGAAGGGGAATAGCTATGCTAGTTTTCAAGAGCTGGTGAACAAAGCTATTGTGCTGGATAATGAGCGTAGGGAGATGGACAGAAAAAGGAAGATGAAGGTGCAAGGCTCAGGAAGTAACAACCGTCAACGCACAAATTCTCAGCATGGCTTTCATCAGAAGTTTCAGGGACCGGTTAGCCAGTGGAATCGCAATTCAAATCAGAGGTGGTCCCAAAATTGGTAAAACAATCAGTCGCAACAGCGTTCATCATATCCACAGCGTCAACAGTATCAGCAGACTGGGCAACAGACTCCTCACACTGGAAATCCCAATGCTACCCCCATAAAGAATAGTACTCCCAGCACTCCTATTAGATGCTTTGTCTGTGGAAAAGAGGGCCATTTGTCTTATAATTGTCCTGAGAAGCAGAACCAACAGACTCCTCAGAGCCAGAAGAGCAACCAGAGGCAATCCGGTGCTGGAAGGGTGAATCACGTGTCTTCTGATACAGCTCATAATGCACCAGAAGTTATGATTGGTACGTTCAATGTACATTCCACTCCCGCAACTGTTCTTTTTGACTCTGGAGCATCTCATACATTCATATCCAATATTTTTGTTAAAATGCATAGTATACCCATGCTAGCTATGAAAGAACCTCTCTTAGTAAATTCACCTGGAGGTACCATGCAAACCAGTAATCGTTGTCTTCCAATTAGTATGGTATTAAGGGGGGTAGAGTTTAAGATAACTCCTATAGTGTTGCGAACATCTGGGATTGATGTGATATTGGGTATGGACTGGATGATGCAAAATCAGGCAGAGATTCAGTGTCAGCAGAAAGTGGTAGTTGTGACTGCGCCTAATGGGGATAAAATCAATGTGGATGTAGCAATGCAGAAGCAATCAACCGCGGTGGTGAATCAGATTGAAGATACTATTAAGGAGAATTCAGTGATTGAGGAATTTTCGGATGTCTTCCCTGATGAATTGCCAGGTATGCCACCTGACCGAGACATTGAATTTCTTATTGAATTATTACCTGGAACTGCACCTATAGCCAAACGACCATATAGGATGGGAGTAGATGAATTAGAAGAACTTAAGAAATAAATTAAAGAATTACAAGAAAAAGGTTTTATTCGACCTAGTTCATCACCTTGGGGAGCACCAGTTATTTTTGTTGATAAGAAAGATGGTGGTCAGAGGATGTGTGTTGATTATCGGTCGCTAAATGAAGTAACTATCAAGAATAAGTATCCTTTGCCCCGTATTGATGACTTGTTTGATCAGTTGAGAGGTGCTTGTGTGTTTTCTAAGATTGATTTACGTTCTGGATATCATCAGTTGAAGATTCGTGCCTCTGATATTCCAAAGACAGCTTTTACTACAAGGTATGGACTGTATGAGTATACTGTTATGTCGTTTGGATTGACCAATGCCCCTGCATACTTTATGTACATGATGAATAAGGTGTTCATGGAATATTTGGATAAGTTTGTGGTAGTATTTATCGATGATATACTGGTATTTTCCAAGACAGAGGTAGAGCATGCTGAACATTTGAGGTTGGTACTGCAGAAGCTTAGAGAGCATAAACTGTATGCGAAGCGAAGTAAATGTGAGTTTTGGTTGAAGGAAGTTTCTTTTCTTGGTCATATTGTTTCTAATGGAGGTATATCAGTGGATCCAGGCAAGGTGAAGGATGTACTGAATTGGAAACCACCTACAGATGTTAGCGAGATTCGCAGTTTCTTGGGTTTAGCTGGATATTATAGACGGTTCATTGAAGGGTTTTCTAAACTTGCTAAACCTATGACATCTCTGTTAGAAAAGAATGCCAAATTTGTGTGGTCTGATAAATGTCAAGCTAGTTTTGAGGAGTTGAAGAAGAGGTTGACTACAGCGCCTGTTTTGGTTTTACCAGATTTGAGTAAGAAGTTTTCCATTTATTGTGATGCTTCTCGTCAAGGTTTGGGATGTGTTCTTATGCAAGAAGGCAGAGTTGTGGCTTATGCATCTAGACAGTTGAGAAAGCATGAGTTGAATTATCCTACACATGATTTGGAGTTAGCAGCTGTTGTTCATGCTTTAAAGATTTGGAGACATTATTTGATTGGACATAAGAGTGATATATACACTGATCATAAGAGTTTGAAGTATATTTTCACTCAGTCAGATCTGAATTTGAGGCAACGCAGATGGTTAGAGTTGATTAAGGATTATGATATTGAGATACACTATCATCCTGGTAAGGCTAATGTAGTAGCTGATGCTCTTAGTAGGAAGAATTATGCCAATGAGATAAGAACATTGTCTATGACTAGTGAGTTATGTGTTGAATTTGAATATTTGAACTTGGGAATTGTTAGTAATGCAGTGGAATTAGTGATAGAGCCTACTTTAGAGCAAGAGATCTATAAGGGTCAATTGAAGGATGAGAAACTAAAGAAGATAGCGGAGGATATAGTGATTGGTAAGTCACCAGGCTTTAGAATGGATGATAATGGAATTTTGTGGTTTGGAAAGAGGCTGTGTGTACCTGAGGATCAAGCTATTAGACAGGCAATTCTTCGTGAAGCTCATGAGTCAGCTTATTCTATTCATCCTGGTAGTACTAAGATGTATTTGGATCTTAAACAGAAATATTGGTGGGTTGGATTAAAGCGAGATGTGGCTGAGTATGTGGCATTGTGTGATACTTGTCAGAGGGTGAAAGCAGAGCATCAGAGACCTGCTGGATTGTTGCAACCAATGAAAATCCCTGAATGGAAGTGGGAGGAAGTTGGTATGGACTTTATAGTGGGGTTACCGCGTACTCAGAGAGGTTATGATTCTATTTGGGTGATAGTGGATAGGTTGACTAAAGTTGCTCATTTTATACCAGTCAAGACTAATTACACGGGAGTACAATTAGCTACCTTGTATATGGAAAGAATAGTATGTTTGCATGGAGTACCAAAGAAGATTGTGTCTGATCGGGGTACGCAGTTTACATCGCACTTTTGGCAAGCTGTGCATGAATCTTTAGGAACTAAATTGAATTTTAGTACAGCATATCATCCACAGACAGATGGACAGACTGAAAGGACCAACCAGGTATTAGAGGATATGTTGAGAGCCTGTGCATTGCAATATGGAACTAGTTGGGATAAGAGTTTGCCTTATGTAGAATTTTCTTACAATAATAGTTATCAACAGAGTCTTAAGATGGCACCGTTTGAAGCTTTGTATGGACGTAAGTGTAGAACTCCATTGTTTTGGGATCAGACAGGTGAATCTCAGGTGTTTGGTATAGATGTTCTTAGAAACGTAGAAGATCAAGTGCGAGTGATTCGTGAGAATTTGAGAGTGGCACAGTCTCGTCAGAAGAGTTATGCTGATAATAGGAGAAGAGATCTAGTTTTTGAAGTAGGTGATTATGTCTATTTGAAGGTGTCACCTATGAGAAGTGTGAAGAGATTTAACATGAAAGGTAAACTAGCACCAAGGTATGTTGGACCATTTAAAGTTATTGCTAGACGTGGGGAAGTTGCTTACCAATTAGAGTTGCCTGAGAATTTATCTGGTGTGCATGATGTGTTTCATGTTTCACAACTTAAGAAGTGTTTGTGGGTGCCTGAGGAGCAGATACCTTTGGAAGAATTGACTGTTAAGGAGGATCTTACATATGAAGAGATTCCGATTAAGATTTTGGAGACTGCGGAGCGGGTTACTCGAAGTCGGGTTATTAAGATGTGTAAAGTGCAGTGGAATCGATATTCAGAGGCAGAGGCAACTTGGGAAAGAGAGGATGAATTGAGGAAATCATATCCGCAGTTGTTTGAGTAAGCAGTTCAATCTCGAGGACGAGATTCTTTTAAGGGGGGTAGAATTTGTAACACCCAAATTTTAGAGATAACAAAATTGGAATAATTTAGATAACAAATAATGTCCAATTTAAAATAATAATAAAATAAATTTTGTGTTGCATTCATGATGTTGCACTTAATTTATTTTGTGGTGTGCATTTATTTATTTTGTTTTGACTTAGAAAATTTTATTTGAAAAAGTTTTGGGAAATAGACAAATAAAAAAAAAGAGAAAGAGGAATCAAAACTTACCTCCTTACCTGTTGGATCGGCGGCCCAGTCAATCAGGTTCGTGGCGCTCGTGCTGTGGGCCGATGCCGCGCCGTGTGGGCCGGCCCAGGTGACCGTGACCGTGTGCTCCTCTCTCCTTTCGCTGTCAAGCGGGACCCGGGTGTCAGCGCCATCTTCTAGCTCGCGTGACCGAGCCGGTCACGACTCCATCGTTCAACCGCCACCGAATCCGCGTATACAAGGAGTCCCTTTCCAAATTGATCATGCCGCTATCCTATATAAGCTAAAACCGCATCTTTCATACCCTTTTTATTCGGATTTTGGGTTGTTTTTGCCCTAGCCGCGCCTTGGAACCCTAGAAGCCGCGGTGGAGGCGAATTCGTCGGCTACTTCTTGTTCTAGGCGCTGTAAGTTGCTCTACTAGCTTTAGTTTGATGTTGTGACTCGATTTGTGCTTCCAATTTTGAAGTTAAGGCCTTGTAGTGACCATACTGTGTGTAGGAGCTCGGCCGTCCGCCCTTTGAAGCCGTCCGATCAACTCGAATCGCCCTTGCCCTCGTTTCCGTGTTAGGTGAGGTCGCACGAAGCTTCTCTTTCGATTGATACTATCCGCATGACCTGTAGTGAAGCCTGGATCGGGTTTCGGCATCTCCGGCGAGCCGCCGGCCATGGCGCCGCCGTGGGATTGGGAAAGACGGCGGTAGCGCCGCCGACTTTTCCTGGAGCGAATGAGAGCCGTTCATCTTGAGATCTGCGGTTGATAATAGAAGATACCTCTTCGGGGGTAGTTTTCTTAAAGAGTCCCTGTACTTTTTCAAATTAGAACCCGCCGTCCCTTGGCGTAATCCTTGAAAGGTGTTTTCCCATTTTGAAAGCGTATTTCTTTCTGGATTATTCGAAAATACGTTTTCACATTTGGAAAGCGTATTTTCATCCGGTTAAATCAAAAATACGTTTTCAGCAATTTACAGTTTTGCCACTAGAATTGTTTTAGTCATAAAATCTTCGTTTTAACTCCGATTTGATCCGTTCAAATTGCGTTAGGTTCGTATTTGCGAACTCTACATGTTAGTATAGTTTTACAGTTAGTTTTGATAATTTATTTTTCGAGTTTATAATTAAGTATTTATTTATCTATAGGAAATCTTAGAAAATTCATAACTTTTACGTTTTAATTCCGATTTTGGTGATCTTTGCGTCTGTGTGATCGTAGAAACGTGTAGAAGAGTTTTATAAACTTTTATTACTGTTTTGTTACTGTTGGTGTACTGTTCTAATTATATCTATTTGTTTGCTTCGTGTATGTTTGATTGGATGCATGTATGTTGTTGATTGATGATCGAGTATAGAAGGTGAGCAGTACTTGGACGATTCGGAGTATTACTTTGAGCCAAGTCAGCAGTACTGTTTGGAGAGCTTTGATCAAGGCAAGTATAACACAGGACTATCCTTGTTACCTATTCATCAAAAATTATCATACATATGCATATGCTTACCTTGACAACCTTAGAGATTATAACTTAGCGCTTGATGTCTTGATTCCTTGTCAACCTTGGGTATGCATATGGGTAGCTATGGCTAGTGCTTAAACTAAGAACAATGATCTTGCAATATGATTAATGGATCAAGCAATCAATCTTTAAGATGGTTTAATTTTTTGTTAAAAGGGGGCTAGAGCCTATGTGTTATTTTTGATGCTCTAGTTACTCTCCGTAAGGACTTATCTGTACGTGATCATCCGGGATATACAGTACAGCTGTGAGGGCTATATGGCTCTGGCTTTAGTTGTTCAAGAGACCTTTTCTAGCTTGTTAGAGGTTACCTTAAATGGCGTAAGAATGGCTTGACACGTTGGGTGTAGTGCGAGCCCCTGGCCTAGTGTGTATAGGCTGCGGTTGTTGTGCCACAGGGAAGGGGGGTTCTACATCTGCCTGCCGAGTGAATCTAATGGCCCTAACTTGTTAGACGAACTCTTGAGTGGCTTTATATGGTTTTTGGGTGTTTGGGCTTGATCTCCCCACTCATTTGGAAATCATGACTCACAGTGAAAGTGTACACCTCTGCGCAGAGTTAAAAACTGGTATACTAGCCGTGCTCACGGATACGAGCGGCCTTGGAACATTTACAGATAGATGATCACCATTGTTATATTATGTTTAATTATTGATGATTATTATTATGTTCTTGTTAATGTTATTCGTTATCATTATTGCAAATGATCATTGGTTCTTTAATGGGAAGTGGTTTATCTTGATGCTACTCAAAAGAAAGTTATAAGACTAAAAGCTAACCGCAGTTAAACAGTGTCTAGCCATTTGAGCCTCATGAACCCTGTGTTATATTTGTTGAGTTCGACATGGACTCACTCTTGCTATTTCTACCATAACAGATGAAGATTATGATGAGGACTATCGTAATGAGTACTAGTCTTGGTGTCAACCAGTCAACCGTGTCCCTGTGTGGAGTTTCCGCTGGAGATTATTATTAGATATTACTATTTATCGTTCAAGACTATGTTTTAAACATATATTCGTTATGTAATAAGCACTGTGATGATACTATGTAATTTGTCTGCTTATGTGTGCGATCATGACCTGGGGCGCACATGAGTACTTTATGCATCCTATTTTTGTCCTTAAAAATGGGTGTGACACTTTTGTACAGGTACTGTACTTTTGCTCTTATTTTTCATGCAGGATTGATGCAACTGATTGGTGAGGAATGGCCGGCTGGTGGCATTCTAGAGGATTTCTTTGTGTCTTAGATTTTTATTTCTGTTTGATCATCAGATCAAGTGTTCTGAATGAAAATTGTACCATGGATTTTTTTATGGCACTCGTTGTAATATCCAAAAATTGATCCTTAATATATGTATGAGTGTTGATATTTCTCATGTGTGAGATGGTCTCGAATTTTCCAATTAAATTGCAAATGCATTTTCTCTTAATTTGGCTCCAAACAGAAATATTTTTTTATTATTGATGTTCATTGGATGGTTCAATCCAAGAAAAGCATACAGTACAGGTGTTGTAACAAACCAATTTTATATGTTGCAACAAAATATAGAAAGCGTTCGTCCGTGGTTAGTACAAACACATATAAGTGTTGCTATAGCCCATCAATATCCGTTGCAACTTTGCAACGGTTACTTGTAGGTGTTACCAACGCATATCTAAGTGTTGCAATAGATCCTTGCAACGCCACTTCTAGCAACGCATAGTAAATACGTTGGTATAGACCTTACCAACGCATATATGGACTTTTAGCAACACATATATGCGTTGCAAGAAGGGTGGTTGTCTTGTAGTGCAAGCTCGGGTTAGGGTGACATCGAGAGCAACAACCCAACGTAGACCCAAGCACAGGCACACGTGCAGGCCTCCCCTTCCTGCCGACGGGCGAGGTGGATGGGGGCGCAGGCACAGGCCTCCCCTGCCTCCCCTTCCGCAATGAGCGAGGTGGATGACAGCGCGGGGCTGAGCAGGATGATGGTGGCTCAGGAGCGAAAAACGACGGATAGAGATGGGGAGAAAAGAGCAGCGGATAGATGAAGCGGAAGACTTGCGAAGTGCGTGTGGCAAGAGAGAGATAGGAAGGGAGAGCAGTGGGGCGACGCGACCTAAATTGTGTCCCAAATGTTCTCGAGCAGATAGAAAGGCCCAGCAGCCTACCGCGTTGTTCCATGGGTAGGCCGATATATTCTGTACGGTCCACGGTTAGAGGAAGCGTCCGTCCGTCCAAACGTCAGATAAGCAGCATTACCGTATAGGTAAGAGATTTTCGTTTTCGGGCCTTATATGTAAGTTAAAAAAAATAAGGGTCATAAAAGAAAGGCATAGTTTTTTGAGAGCATACAGATAATTCTCTAATTTTCTAAGGTGGAGCTTCGATGCTAACATGTGCATCCCATGAGCATACCTATGCCATGTAGGATAGTGGGTTGGGTAAAGCCCATTTAGACTTAGATGAGAGCTATTATAATTTTAGGGAGAAAAATGCATTTTGAAACTTTGGGGACGTAGATGACAGCTCAAGACAACTTGAAGACTATCATTAAATTTTACTCTTTCTATTTTCCCATACACATGAGTTTAGAAAGGAAAATAACGACATAGGAAAGACACAGAGCTACAAGAATATCATCTTTTCAGGGGAGGCCTGCCTACTGAAATAGGTGACCCCAAAACTAATCTAATTACACTTGTGAAATGAGCACCCCTGTATGAAATGGAAACCATTGTCCACGCTTATACTCTACTCAAAACTCAAAAGATCAAAACAGTAGCAAGCTTGGCCAGTAGCTCCTTGAGAACAGCAGGGCAGCTAGCGTTGAGCACCTCAAAGCCATCCGTCTCGGTGAAGGAGTCAAGATTGGCACTAGAAATAAGGAAATGAAAGCACGCCTCCTTGAGCCCAGGGCAGTGGTGCCGGTCAGCTAAAACCAACATCGCCGCCACGGAGTCTGCACGTATGTGCTTGCACAGCTTCTCCTGGCAATCCAGCTTCATCCTCTCGAGACCGTACTTGTCAGCGGCGGCAAGCAGATGCTGATACTGCACCATCGCTTCGTCGTCGTCACCGTGCTGCTCGGCGTGGCCGTCGGTCTCCGGTGGCAACGAGTCGGTGTAGATGAAGGCCAGCAGGGAGCCGAACACCTGCGCTTCCATGTCCTCAATCGGTATGACGACGCCTGTGCTCTTGCTCTCCATCATCTCGCCAAACAGCTGCGCTCTGAACACCGGTGACCGCGCCGCGAGCACGCACCGGTGCGCGGAGAACGTCTCACCGCACGCGACCTGGAACGTGACGTCCGCGCCGTCCTTGCTGGCCAACAGGTCGCCGAGATGCCGGTGGAGGTCGGACGGGGGCACGGTGACGAAGACGTCGGCCATGGCCGTGAAGGGCTTGACGGCGATGTCGCACCGGACGGTGAACCGGCCATCCTTAAGGTACTCCTGCCGCTGCAGATCGTCCCTGGTGATGAAGCCGGGACACTCCCACTGCCACATCTGCTCGATCAGGCAGTTCCGGAAAGAGGTGGCTCGGGTCCTGAACGGCACCGGCCGGCCTCCGCGGTCGAGCAGGCTGAGCTTGAACGATGCGTTGAGGGGCTCGCGGGTGCTGATGTGAGGAAGACAGATGGTGAAGGACGCTGTACCAGCAGCGGGATCAGTGTAGTAGATGCATCGCCAGTTGTAGCCTTGTATGCAGGGAGACCATGAAGAGTCGTCCAAGTCAGAAGAGATCTTGAAGTGAGGACCAGGAAAGCTGCCGTCGAGCCCCGTGGACGCAATCTGGAACAGGTGGTGCTCACTTGCCATAGTGGTCTCGGAGACTCGACGGCGGAGGCTCAGCGTGCTCGACGGTGGTGGCTGAGGCGCCCGGCCAGATGCTATATATACAGATGGCGTAGAGTCACACGGATGGATGGACTGTCGATGAGGTGAGCTTTGTGGTGCCGAGATCTCAGCACCAGTGGTTTGCAGCTGGATAGACGCGAGGGAAGCTGATATGAGCAATGGTGATAACGCTGTTGCAAGAAAGGCGATACCCCAGAAGTTGTTGACACCAGAGGTTGTGCTTTCGTCTGATCCCCAAGCTGATGCTGCAAAGGTGCTTTATTTCTTTCAGTAGTGAATCACTAAATAAAGTCTCTTTATTTAGAGAAGGGAAAGCAGACGTGCACATCTTCATGTGACCATTTCTTTTCTTTCTTTATTTGAAACATTCCTCCTCGCTCTTAGTTTTTTCCAGCACCATGCCATTGTTTCTAAATGTATCTAGCACGGATGCTCTAGGAAACGTAACGCCATAAAAAACTGTGTGTTACACACCGTGTTGCGCCCCCGACCGCTTGGATTCCCATGCTCCGTTTCCTGTGCTGCACCTTGATTTCACGCGCTCATGCGCGGGCCATGCATGCCCGCCCAGACGACTCGCTCTGCACATGCCTCACACCCCACACGTAGGAACCACTCGTGCCCCCTTCGCTTCCCACTTGCATGCACGCAGGGACCATCTGCGCTAGCACAACGGCGCCCCAACAGCTCCAATAGGCGGATGTGGCAGGTGGATCCCATTGCAACATGTGCAGCATCATATCTACTTTTGCAATATCTAGATGAAATATTTGCAACATATGTCTGAAACACTTGCAAAACACCTGAAAGTACTTCAACGTCATTACAAACATATGCAACATCCAAATGAAACACTTGCAGCATAGTGTGAAAACATATGCAACATCTAGATAAGACACTTGCAAAAAATGTCAAAAAAACAAATGAAACATTTGGAACATACGCTTGCAACATACATGTATAGACATTGAAATATATGCAACATCCAGATCTACATTTGCAACATCCAAATGAAAATACTTGTAACATGGAAACACTTAAAATATATGTTTGTAACATGCACTTTCAGCGCAACATTTCCTTGCTTCTTGGAAGAATGGAGACTCGTCAGCATGCAGAGTTCACCAGTGTAGAGTTCGTCGTTGGCGCGAAGGTCGCCGCTCCGTTGGGGAAGGCGACATGTCCAGTTGGGAAGGTCGCGGTGAGTCGCTCCGGTGGAGACGCAGGATGCTCGGTGGAGAGGGAGGCGCGGTAGCGAGGAAGGTGGGCACAAGGTGCGGCACGTGTTATTGATTGTTCGTCTCTGGCTCCAATGAGCTTATTGTGAGGGGTCGTTGTGGTTCCCCGGTGGAGTGCCAAATTCCAACTCTAGTGGATTGCTCGTGTCGGAACTTCTCACCATTTGGTAAGTTCTTGTGGCGCCTTTTGAGAGGCTCAGTGTGTGATACCGATTAGCCACCGAGCCACGTGGTGTAGGGGACACAACGGGGACTAGCGTGCCGATAAGCACGTGAACCTCGGGATAAATCTTGTGTCTCAATTGTGTTTGATCAATTGGATTTCATCCCAATGATTGGTTACTTCATTGACTATCTTGGTATTCACTTTGGTTGGCTCAATCATCGCCCCTCAGTATAACATTTCAAATCTCCTCTTGCATTTACTTTGTTATCTTCTTGTTTAGCTTGTTGTTGTTCCTTTTTGTTGCTAGCTTGTGTAGTTCTAGTTGTACTAGCTTTGTAGCTTTGCTAGCTTACGATTCGTCTTATAGCGGTTGTGTGAACCAAACTAGAATTATCAATTGGATAGGTGGCTTGCATCACCCAACTAGGCTAGACAAAACTCACATCTCGCCATTTATTTTACTAATTAAATTATTTGAGTGATCTTTGTAGAAAATTTTATTAGGCTATTCACCCCATCTCTAGCCATCAAGACCTTTCACCATTACAGAAAACATTGTAGTAATACAACAGTTGGTACAAATATAAAAAAATTACATCAAAATAAATAACGGAAGTCTTACAATCATAAGTTTTACAAATCATTTATTAAGTTATTATAAAGCTTAAGTTTTAGCCAACTAGGCAGTAGGTAGCATGACAGGTACCACTATGAACACATAAGAGAGATTCACCCTGTCCAAGGGTGCACAACAAACTCTTTTACTGCTTGCACTCCTCTTACAACAAGAGTTTAACAAACCCTGAGTACAAAGATACTCAACAAGACTTAACTGTCGAAAAGGAAAGACTCCAAGGATATGCAGGCTAAAGGGGAATCAAGGTAAGTCTAGAGCAAGAATCAAGATTAACTTTTGCAGAAAAGCTTACTAATAATTGATCCTTACTTTTAATGTTTTAGCTCAAGTTAAATAATTACAAGTCTCTTATTAGCACCTGATCTAATTCAATCACTTCATTACTCATCTTATTATGATCACTAGTATCACTATTCCATTTATTAACTACGATGATGGTACGAGTCTCAAGTCTCCTGTTATCATAGAGCAAACGGCGATTCGAACCGATTAAACCTAGCTGGGGGATTCCCAAACCACACGACAAATGTAGGTTACAAGCCTACACTTATCAACCCTCACCCAAATCCTCCGAAACATGAACAGGTTCAGCACTACCCGAGAGCACAGTACCTTACCTCTCTATGCCACACTTGGTGGATCCCATAGGAATCTGTACACGCTACTCTCGCCATCTCTCCACTCCTAGTGCGCGGTTAGCCTTTCACATCAGGGAATAGCCGGGGTGTCAGACTTACCTAAGTATATGGCCGGTACTACAAAATCTTAATCCAAGGGCCAACAACGATCAGGCCATAACCGCCATAGGCAGGGTCACAACGTCAAGCCTCAAACTTGACATAAGCCAAGGTTCTGTCTGGTCTCATATTAAAAATTATGATCATCCTCATACTTCAGGTCCAACCCTGAGTATATAACTCAACTTTACCAACTAAGCATGACTAAGCATTTATCAATTACTACTACTACTACCAGGGTGACAAGGATGGGTATTGAAAAGACAAGGTAGGTATGTAGCAATTGGTACATCAAACAACTCCTATTTTACTTAAATGCACCAAAGCATAGACTTATGTGAATAACATTTATAAAAGATAAGGAAACGGTTTATGCTCCGGGGCTTGCCTTCAGTGTCGTGGTTGCCCGTCACTTCAGAAAACCACAACAACAAAACGACTCCGACAAATAGAATTCCACTCCAGGGACTTGCTCAACAATGGAATTCCACCCTTGACCACTAAGCGAAAGTAAAGATGCATGCCTTAGGATGATGATGTACTAACATGCTTATGAAGATCAAACAAAGTTAATTAACTTGAGTATAACTTTCCTTCACTAATTACTTAGGTTAATTACTCACTAAACATATTATTTATTATTATTAAAAGGTGATTAAGAGCACAAGCAATAAGTAATTAGGTTGCCATGGGACACCAGAGGTGTTTGTGTTCCATGGTCTACAATAAATCCAAATGCACACTTAAATCATTTTATGAATTATCCTATTTATTTAAGCATTTATTAAACAATTAATTAAAGACATAAATTAAGTATATAATTAAAAGTTAATAAAATAGTACCATAATTTTTGTGACGGTAAATCAAAGCATGTAAAGCATATTCACAAAGTTTTATAATTTTTGGATAAATAGTTTAGCCTACAAAAAATCATGGTTGTTGCATTTATTAATTAAAAGAGATATTTTAAATCATAGCAAAAGTATCAAAAATTCATATTTCATATTTTTCCTAATTATACCACATGATTGTGAGGCTACACAAAAATTTTCATAATTTTTTATCACTCCTTTTATTTTATATATTTTAAGGAATAATCTGCACTATTTACATTTTTAGAAAAATAAAACATTTTTCTCAGCTCACAGCTCTCTCTCACCCAGCCCACACCTGGCCCAATTCACAGACACGAGGGGCTTGGGTTCATCCCGGCCCAAGCCACGCTAACCGCGGTTCGGCCGTCGGGGAGGCAGGGTCGCTCGTCAATGGCGAGGTTGCCGACGATGGGACCAATACCAAAACACTCCGCGAGCTCACGCGCACCTGCCTACAGTGTATTGGGGCTGGTACAGGGACTGTACAGGGACTGGTACAGGGACTGTATCAACAGCAGAAGATGAGGCAGATACTGAATCATCAATGTGCAACAAGATGTGATCAGGTTCAACAGGCGGTAACCCCTGCAACACCTGAATCCTGTCACCATATGGAATTGCCAACCACTTGAGACCCCAGTGGACTTGCATTGGGCTATAGGCTTCGAGCCAATCCATTCCCAAAATTGCGTCAAAAGTACCCAGAGACAGCACCCGAAAATCAGTGGGGAACAAGCAAGAGCTCACTGACCATTGAACTTGGCGTAGTAGCAAGGAACTCTGTAAGACACCACCACCAGCAACTTGCACACAACTAGATAGATGTACTGAATCTTGATGATGTAACTTAGCAGCCAGAGAGTCACTGATAAATGAAGAAGAGCTCCCGGAATCAACCAAGATGTGCACTGGGATACCTGACATGGAGCCCAAGAGTCTGATAGTGCGAGGAGCCGGGACGCCCGGAACAACTGGTTTGGAGATGGCAAAAACACTTGTTCAGTGGGGGTTTCCCCAGTGGACTCCTCAGGCGGCATATCATCAGGTTCCAACGACTCCCACAAGGCTTCGATAGCATGAAGGACCTCTGGGGCGCATTTGTGGTCCTTGGTCCACTTGGTGTTGCACTTGTAACATAATCCCAGTGCACGACAGTACGCCTTGACAGCAGCCAATGCTCCAGCCGATGAAGAGGATGCAGTGGCTTCGGCTGTTGGGGTCGTGGCAGCTGGCTTTTCGACACGAGCTGGTGGCGGCGGTAGGGGCAGAGCGGTCCGCGGAGTGTACTTGGGAGACCACTCAACGCGGGCCGCAGGGCGGTGAGAAGAGGGACTGCCGACTTGTTTTTGCTGAGTATTTTACTTTGGCACTCGGCAAAGAATCCTTTGCCGAGTGTTTTTTTGGCACTCGGCAAAAAAAACTTCTTTGCCGAGTGTTTTTTATTTGACACTCGGTGAAGCCTTCTTTGCCGAGTGCAGAGGCTTTGCCAAGTGTTTTTTATTTGGCTCTCGGCAAAGCCTTCTTTGCCGAGCGCCCGAAAAAAAATGCTCGGCAAAGCCTCCGGCGCTCGGCAAAGAAGCGGATTCCGGTAGTGTCAGGCTCCCACGCCCACCGGTCATCATCTTGTTGACGTATAGGGATTTTAAGAATGGCATTTGCATCAACCGGGAGAAAAACATTACGTATACGTATGAGGTTTTGTAAATTCTTGGAGATGCTTTTATACGAGAACAAATAATTCTAACGAACTTTCTAGTTGGTAACTTTGGACATATGGTTTCCTAGATAGAAATTGAACATGCGACAACTCACCTAGGAGCAACTTCAAACAAACTTAGACTATTGCGACCTCCTTGCTACACTAACAGATATAGCGGAACACGACCCGACATGCAACTAGTAGGATAAGCCACAAGATCAATCTAACAGCCACGCGAGCACACGAACGTGACGGCGGCGGCGTGGCGGTGATGAGATTCTCGCGGCGACTGTCCTTAAAGACGGTGACGTCGCACCGGACGCTGAAGCTGTCGTCGTCGTTGAGATACTTCGACTCCAGCTCCGTCCTCTCGATGAAGCTCTCGAAGCCCCACGACGGCACGGCGCTCGAGAAGGTGCCGACCTCGGAGGCGGCCGTGTACGCCGGCACTGGCTGCCCGGCCTGGTCGAGCAAAGTGAAGACGAACTTCGCTTTCACGTCGTTCATCGCCTCCTCGTCATCAGGGTGGCCGACGAGGAAGAGCTCGAAGCCGATGCAGTCGTCCGTGTCCTCGGCGTAGCCGTCCGCGTAGTACCCGATGCGCCAGCGGTGGCCGCCGGCGCTGAACACGGTGGAGGTGAAGGGGTTGGCGACGCCTAACACTCCCTTGGTCTGCGAGTACCTCTCTATCTTCAGAACGTGCCACCCGGACTCCGTCTCGGTGAAGACCGCCGACATGCTGCCGCCGCCGCCGATGGTGGGATTGGAGTTGGCAGCCATGTGGGTCGCCGGTGCTCTTGTACGTAGCAGAAGACGCACGGCGATTGGAAGGCAGCAACGGGAGAGGACCTACGCAGCGTCATTCTGGGCGATCTATCGTCGTGTATATATATGTAGCAGACGTCGACGCATATCTAGCTTGTCATGCACGGTAGGCACATGCATGTTTCCATTGACCTTACGACACAAAGTTTGTTAGCGTACGTAGATAACTTTGAGATTCATTCAAGAAAGTTTTCAGCAAATAAGGCAGTTGGAGTCGGGAAAACTGAATATTCAATTTTTTTGCGGATCAAATATTCATATTATTGGACTTTTTCATTTGAGAATCTATACACGGTACGATTCTATATGTGCCTTGCAGTAACTAATACAATCTCTGGAAAAAATATTCTTCTAATAAGACTTGTAGGATGCGAACATTGTGGAAGATTCTATAATTTCTCTCCTATGTTTTTTTTATAAAAGAACATTCAAAAGAGTGTCTCATAATTCGTATATATCACAAGAAAAACAAAGGTTAGAACAAAAGATGGACAATAAGACATAAAATGACCTTCTCTAAAAAAAACAAGACTACATTAAAGATCAAATTGGTTGTTTTCTTCTTCGGATGTCATCGGAGCTTGAAGATCACACTAAAGAAACAACAAAGAAAAGGGACACCTGCAAACATCCTCGCCAACACAAGGCTTTGAAGACCGCAATAGCTACTTGTCCCTGATGATGAGATCTAGTATCCACTGAAAGAACATTGGCTGGAGGAACCATCCAAGGAATGCAGGCTTACAATCTTTCACCGTCATAATAGAGTCTTGAAGATGTCAGACCTTGTTGTAGAGCAAACCAAAAGAAGAGGTCAAGATTGTCACATCGAAAGCCAACCAACTGTTTCCTCTGATAAGAACAACAGATCTGACACACCAAAGTCTCACTGGCCATTCCCCGACGCCAAATCGTTCGTCGCTGAGGTAGGGAGAGGTTGGAGAGCTTTATTCCAAAGCATTATTGTCGCTACCACCTCGTCGATGACACTATGATTTATTTTACTAGAAAATAAGTTGATTCAATCGAATAATTTAATTTTACGCGAACTTGCTGTACATACAGTCATTTGGACCTACCCATTTATTTATATATATATAATGGATTCTTCCAAATATCTTTATAATTTTCCAAAATGTCTTTAAGCTCTCTGTGTCCCGCTGGAGACCCAAAATCACAAGTTGTGCCCTTACGAGTTAGAACAACTCGTGTTCACAACTGTTTGGGTGTGCCGAGCAAGTGCACCAAAATTTGGCAGATCAATACACCATCCAGAGTCGGACTCGCACCAATCTAATGAGATGATGCGCTACATAATTTGTCGGGGCATTCATTGAACTTTTAGATCATCACTAAAATTCACATATGTTTGAAACTTTAATTTCAGTTAATAGTACTCGGATGGAGACTTTGTCCATGAATGCAAACCCAAACCCCGTTGCCGTTGATTCTCCCCTATAATCGATTTGGCCCAAATGTAGACCACAGGGCCTGCTGGGGCCAATTATACGCTAGCCGTGTTTGCTTATTAGTGCCACATCGGCTACAAAACCGTGAGCTCCACAGCTAATAAACAATGACCGTGATGGTTCAATCACCACGTGGCAAGCGTGGAGAGCTCCTCTCAAACAAATTTCTTTAGGTGAAATCCATTTGAATACCAGCCATATAGGCTGGCGCATGACATGTGCGCCTAGCTTTTTATTTTCTCTTTTTCAGGATTTTCACAACTCATGCGCGCCTAGCTTTTTATTTTCTCTTTTTTCAGGATTTTTTCAACATTTGTTTTTCTTTTTTTCAGGATTTTTTCCAAAAAAAATTGAGGAGAGCAATGAGGAACGTTACCTGAGTTTCAGGACCTAATGCCCCTCATCATGAGCAAAGTAATGGGATTTCTTTCCGTAGCGCCTCCTCCGCCCGTAGCGTCTGCTTGCTTCCAACTCCTGACCTTTGATGGCTGGCTCATGAGCCCGCTCGACTTCCTGGCTCTGAGATAAAAGGAAGTCTCATTTTAACACTTAGCTCTCTTACTCTCTCACGCACAAACACATCCAATGCTTCTGTTGCGGCCAAGCCTTCCCGTCCCAGTTCCTACGAGCACGAGAATAGGGAGAGCAGGCCTCCGAAACCGAGTTGTCTGCGTGTTCTTGTGCTTGGGTGAACGGCGGTCATCAGGTTTATGGAGAGCGACTACGCGACTGCTCGATCATTCCACAACCTCATCTTCTTCCCGGCGTTTGTGGCGGCGGCAGGAGATCGTGTAACATCCCAGATGTTAAGACATAATTAAAATGTGATAATGATGCATCATCAAGCATAAGTATCAAGTATTATGCCATAAATGCATTCATATTTCAATAATAGATATCATATGTTGTATATGTTTCAAGTATTGTTTTTAGAATGTTTCAGATGATAATTGCCCTGCTTCAAACATACGCTACATGTTGCATTTATAGCATTGTTATGTTGCATATACCATGTCTATGTTGCATATGTAATGGTCATATGAAATGTTTCATAAGTTTCTTTGTCATGTTCACATATTGCAAATCTGATATTTTAGTTAATCCCATGAAATGATGGCATGTTGGTACATTAGGTTCTTTATGAATTTATATATGAGAATTGGCTTAAGCAAATAAAGTTCTGTTTAAATAAAAGTAGTAGTGTTAAATATGCTTTATAATATAGGATCAAGGCTTGATAATAATTTGTAAGTCAAACATGTTTAAAATGGAGCTTCAAGTTTGAGTTTAATTTTGGGAATCCAAAACTTGTCGCAAGTTTTCCGAGTCGAATTTGAATTCAAATTTGGGGATTTATTAAAAGATTTTTAAAAGTCAAATTGGTCAACCAAAAGTGGCATTTGGTCAAACATGCGGTTCTTGCCTCAATGATGCCCTTGGATGATGGTTTGATCACTAAATAATCACCAATTAATAGAGTATCGAATTTCAATTTGAAATCCTTCCGAAAACCCTCAAAAGCAAAACCCTAGTTTTACCCCTTTTTGAATAAATCAAAATCTAAGCAAAATTTGGTAAAAAGTGTAAAACCAAGTTTGTAGATCTTTTCAAGGGCTACAAGTTTGATGTTTTAAGTTTTCAAAGTTTCAGTGTAAAATTTGGAATAATTTTGAAAAGATGCGAATCTCAAATTTGACCCCTTTTTATCTCCCCTATCCAATTTCAAAATGGAGGCATAATTTGAAAATGTTTTGAATAGTAAAGTTGTAGGTCTTACCTAGATGTACAACTTTGGTATTTTGAGTTTTTTCAAGTTTCAATACAAAATTCAAAGTAATTTAGAATTTACAGATTTCCAGAAAATGTCCCCTTTTCAATTCAAATTCAAATTTCAAAATCTAAGCCGAATTGGAAAATGTTCATATTGAGAAAGTTGTAGAACTTTGAAAATTGAGCAACTTTTGTTTTTACAGATCTTCAACTTCTGTAGAAAAATTGAGAGTAATTTGCAAAATTGTGACGGTGGCATTTCAGTAAATAATTTGAAATCAGAGTCAACCGCCGAGCGCCACCTCCCGTCCGACGCAGGCGGCCTTCGGCCACCTTCCAGGCGCGCCCGCGACGTCCCGCGACTGCCTCATCATGGTCGGTTCGACCCGCGTGTCGCCCCTGCGTCGACCGGTCGTCCACATAAATACAGCTATCACCGGTAAGTTCATTTTCTCTTCCTCCTCCGTTTCTCACCGCGACCGGTCACCACCGCCCGCCGCCATAGTTCATCGCCATCGCTGCTCCGCCGCCCAATTTCTCTCGCCTGCTGCTCCGCAAGTCGTGTGCGCAGCTCCGGGAGTCACTGATTGTGCCTCGCATCGCCTGCCACCCGTCGTCTTCCTCGCTGCCGAGCAGAGGGCCGTCATGGTCGCCTCACTGTGGACTGGCCACTCCGGCTCGTCTCCGTCTTCACCAAGTTGCCCAACGAGATCGCTGTGAGCTCCTGAGCGTGATGCTCACCTCGTTTCAGTCGTTACCGCACCATAGATGCGTTTTGGTCTTCGTGTCACCGGGCGGGTCGCCATGGCCGCGGCCAAGCCCCCTCCGAGCCGAGTTGGGTTCAATTAGTGTCGTGGTCAGGTTCGTGGGGGTCAGGTGAAGCTTTTGGCATTGTTTTACCGGTCGGGGTGCACGTCGTCGGTGAGTTCGTCGGCGGCAGTCACCGCGGTACCGCGTCCGCGCGCACGAGGAATAAGAAGAGCGAGCGAGCGAACGGGCCCGTCGGTTTGCTGGGCTGGGCTGAGGAAATGGCCCACGCGCGCATGAGTGAGAGGAGCACAGGTGAGCGTGGGACGCGCGCGTGCGTCCAAGGTGTGGGCCGAGCAAGGGGATGAAAGCAGGGAGCCAGCCCGGGTTGTTGATTTTCGTTTTTCCTTTTTTTTGAAAATGTTAAATAGTACTCAGTTTTATTTATTTTGTTGTAAATTATTTAGAGCTCCAAAAATATTGAAAATTTTTGTGTAACCTCTCTGTGTTATGTATTATTTATGAAAAATATGTAATGCTAATTTTGATTACTTTTTGTATGTGATTTAATTAGCTCGATTAATTATTAAATGCAACTTCCATGAATTTTTGTAACTAAAATAAAAGTCCAAAAATTATGAAATTAATTGTGGTACTATTTTAGGGTAAGACTAATCTATAGAAAAAGTTTTGGCTTAATTAGATAAAATTTATTTTATTCTTAATTTCTGTCTTAATTAGTTATTTAATTAAACCGGTGTTTAACTTGATAATTTTGGATTTGTGTGACTTTGAGATTGCTTGTTGACCTTGGATCATTAACATGTGATGATCCATGGCATATTATTGAGTTACTTGAGCTAACGATTAACTTGTTGACTATGATTTGTTAATGATAATTAATGTGTCAACATAGATCATTATTGACTAATGATTTCTTGTGTAAGTAATTAGTGGTCTTGTGATAGACTTGTTATTAGATGCAACCTCTTGGGTAAAAATAAAGTTATGGTTAGTTAACCTTTAAATTAACCTTGTTGGCTTGTAACTGTACTGCGAAGGAAAGTTGTACTCAAGTAGATAACTAATGTTTATCCTTTCTAAATGTCTCTTGTATGCTATGCCTTATTCATCATCATGCGTCATGCATCATGGCATGCATTTCATCATGCTAAGCAGAGCATCATTTTATACGTATAGTGTATGAGAGTGAGAAGATGCGTGTTGATCAAGTCTCGGAGTAGGTTCATCCACCAAAGGTGTTGGTGTCTATTGGAACTCTCTGAGGGAAAACTAACTTCTCTACAACGAAGGCAAGCCCCAGACATACAACCACTCTTCTATTTTATAAATGCTTTATTATATCTTAAGTCTAGTGTAATTTGCATTAAGTTAGTAGGAGTTGGTCGATACCGTTGCTGCATGATTACCTTGATCTACACTTATATCCAGATGATATCCCACTAATATATGTAAGTCGATCTCTTATGCTTAGTAATGCTTAGACTTCGGTAGAAGTCGAATGGTGGTTTCATCGTTCGCGAGAAACAGGTTTACCTTTGCTTCTCCTGATCTAATGACGGGTCATGAGAGCATATGAATATGAATATGATAATATTAAGCTGAGACCGGACGGGTAACTTGCATTGGAAAAGGAGTCTCAATGTAGTGTTTCCGCCTGTGTCGATTAAGGACCGTACCGTTGATTGAATTGTGTGCGTCGAGACTTTGCAACTGGCCACATGCTCCGGTAAGCCTAAGACCTCGGTAATGCCAACATGTGAACGGCCAACCGCGCACTGGGAGTTGAGAGATGGCGAGAGTAGTATGTACACTCGTAGCCAATGGCTAGATTAGAGGTGTACTGTACTCTCGGATGGCGCTGGACCCAGTCACGTTTTGGAGGATCCGAGTGAAGGTTGATTTATGTAGGTTAGAGTCCTACATATCTCGTGTGGTTAGGGATCCCCAGCTGGGTATAATCAGTTTGAATCATCACTCCTCCTCGGTTAAGGAGACTCGATTCGCTGTTCATCATCGTAGTTAATAATGATACATGGTAATTATGGAAATGAGGCAAAGAGATAAATATGAGATGTGATGCTTAATACAACTGATTGAGATAGAATAGGTGCAAATCTATCTATGATAAGCTTCACTAAAATTGATGCTAAAACTTGACTAAAACATTGAAAGTAAGGATCCACTTGTAGTAAGCTTTTCTGCAAAACTCCTCTTTTCTAGCTCTACTACTTTCCTTAAAGCTAGCATATCCTTAGAGTCTTTTCTTTTCGTCGGGGAAGTCTTGCGGAGTACAATTGAGTACTCAGGGTTTGTTAACCCCTGTTGCAGGTGCTGACTGGTGCTGCTAGTCAGGTCATGTCGGTGGGTTCGATATGATCTGGTTATCTTCTCCTATCTTAGGTGCTCTACCTAAGTTGTCTTCTGTAGTTCTACTTGACTTCCTCCATTTAATTTAAGTTTGTAAAAAGTTAACTTAATCATAATTTGTAAATTTGTTGTTATTCTTCCATACTCTGATGTAAAATTTTGTAACAAATGCTGTAATGTTGTAGTTACTCCTTTGTTGATCCTGTGTGAGTTGTAAAATGTGGATGATTCGGGTTTCCTGAGGACACCTGACAGACTTCTTAAGTTTTGTGGTACACATGTATGGTTGTTAGAGGTCTTTAAGACGATGAAAAGTACATGTGGGCCATATTATTTAGGAGGTTCTGCCACAAATCGACAGTACAACCTCTCTGCACTGCATCGAGCTGGACAACTACCCTAATCGGCACTATGTTGACTAGTGCAAACGGCTCTGGTGGTGCTGGGTATGTTATATTCGATCCACTAGTTTCAGCGATCAAAATCATGATAATTAGTATCTTCTACATGTTTGTGTCACTTAGATCATACATGCACATATCTGAGATCAATCACAAACTTGCTATTATTATTTTTCTGGGTTAAATTGCTACTAAAATTGCCTAATTACCAAATGGGCTTGCAACTTTATTATGACATAAGGGGCTCTTGAAGATCACGAAATACAAACTCTGGGAGGGGTTCATCTAAGTCCCTCGACAAACCATACCGAGATGATTAGAAGTTGGCTCGCATACTTTTCAATTTCCACATCGTAATCTAGTTCTTAACAATGTTTTGGTCTCTGCGAATATTATTAAGAACCCGATTTCCATTCGTCGTTTTACCACCGTTAATAACTGTTCTATCGAGTTTGATCTATTTGGTCTTTCTGTGAAGGATTTACAAACCAGGAACGTGATCGCCAGGTGCAATAGCTCTGGTGACCTCTACCCGTTCTATCCACTAGCCACCAGCACCTCCGCATTCATCGCTACACCCACTTCTCTATGGCATCATCGTCTCGGACATCTTGGGCGTGAAGCTTTGTCCAAGCTTATTAGCTCCAATGTTATTTCCTGTAATAAATATGATCTTCACCATTTATGTCATGTGTGCCAACTCGGTCGTCACACAATACTCCCTTTTGGATCATCCAGCTCTAGGGCTCCAAATAATTTTGACTTAATACACTATGATCTTTGGACATCTCTCATTGTTAGTGTATCGGGCTATAAATATTATCTTGTCCTTTTAGATGATTGCTCACATTACACTTGGACATTTCCGCTTCACCTCAAATTCAACACTTTTTCCACCCTTTCTAATTTTTTTGCCTATGTTCACATGCAATTTGGCATCACCATCAAGAGCGTCCAGTGCGACATCAGCCGTGAATTTGACAATTCCCTGGCCCGCATGTTCTTTCTCTCCCACGGTATTGCACTTTGCATGTCGTCTTCCTATACTTCCCAGCAAAATGGAAAGGCCAAATGCTCTCTTCGCACCATTAATAACATCCTATGTTCCCTCTTGTTTCAGGCGAGCCTTCCTTCGGTCTACTGGGTTGAGGCACTTCACACCGCCACATATCTTGTCAACCGGCTCCCCACAAAAACCCTCGCCTTCTCCACGCCTTAATTCCACCTATATTCCACCCAGCCCTCCTATGAACATCTCAAGGTTTTTGGGTGTGCTTGTTATCCTAACATGTCCTCTACAGCACCCCACAAACTTGCACTACGTTCATCCCTATGCGTCTTCCTCGGCTACTCCTCGGAACACAAAGGCTATCAGTGTCTCGAGCTCAAGTCAAACCGTATTCTCACTTCTAGACATGTCATTTTTGACGAATCCTTCTTACCTTTCGCTGACATGTCTACCACTCCCATGGCATCCTCTGCCTTGGATTTTCTTCTTGATCAACAGGGTCTCACCGATCCTGTTCCTGGAGCAAGACTTGTGCATGCAGGTACACCTCACGCCGTGCATGGGCCTATCGAGGCGCCCATGCCTCCACCTACGTAGACGAGCATCGGGCCAGGGATTCCTACGTCGTCGAGCACTGGGCTAGGGACGCCTAGTCCCTCATCCGGGCCCCCTGCCACATCGATCGGTGTTGCTACCCTTGTGCACCTTGCACAGGCTATTGCTAGCAGTGCCACCTTGCCGACCACGTCACCAGGTGCTGCTCCCCCTGTGCATCCTGCATAAGCCGTTGCCAGTAGCACCGCGCCCACCGGTCACACGCTCGACACCCGCCCGGTCTCCATCACCCCTGTCGCCAATGCGCATTCGATGCGCACACACGGCAAAGCTGGCATTGCATAGCCCGTGGATCGCCTCAACCTCCATGCTGTGCCCATGTCGCCGCTGCCTCGCTCTGTTCGTGACGCATTGTCAGACCCCAATTGGCGCTCCGCTATGCAAGCTGAGTATGACGCTCTGATCGCCAATGACACCTGGAGTTTAGTACCCCCAACCTCCTGGCGTCAATCTAGTAACTGGCAAGTGGATTTTTTTTGGCATAAACTGCTTGCAGATGGGTCTCTTGATCACTATAAGGCTCGCTGGGTCCTCTAAGGTTTTACCCAGCGCCCCGGTGTGGATTATGATGAGACTTTCAGTCCGGTTATCAAGCCAGTTGAAAGCTCTATGTTTGGTATTGGTAATTAGTGACAATGCCCAAGTGCTAATCACGTGCTTAAGATTGTATGTAGCAAAGGATAATTAGCACATACCATGGTGAAGCATGATGATCAAGTGTGGATGATAAAGTGCTTACCATGGTAATGAAGGAGGAACAAGGTGCAACTCTATGGAGCTCAAGGCAAAGGTATTTTGCTAGGGTTTGCTTTTGGTGATCAAGACACCTAATGGGTGTGATCACATTTAGGTTTAGTAGCCGTACTATGAAGAGGGGAAATGGTGTATCATTTCATGTCCCGCATGTGCCTCTAGGTGACATTTTATTGAGCATATGCATTTGGATAGAGCTAGTAACGCCTCAAAAAATGATTGTGAAAATGCTAACACACTTGCACATGACGATGATCACTTGGTGGCGTTAGCACCTTTGCGAAGGCGGTGAAGTTTGAGCGGTAGAGAGGGTTTGGGGGTCCTCTCTTCCTCCTGCTAAGTTTGCAAGGCGGGATTCAGGCGTTTTCGAGGAATTGAAATGACCATTTTCCTTTACACCGGAAGTTGAAAGAAGTGGCGACATCACGCGATCATTTTTCACTGAAATTATGGCGACAGACGCCGGCTCAGGGAGCAATAGACGCGACCCTAGCGTCTGTTGGCTTACCCCTAAGCGGCTTGCTGCAGCGGATGCGACAGACCCGGGGGTGTCTGAGCGACGGACGCCAGGCATCAGTGTTCGTCAGTCATGGCGTCATCAACACCTCAGGGATGTTCGCGACAGACGTTGTCGGGCGAAACCGTGCTCTAGGAGCTCTCTGGACAGCGTCCGTCGACGCGACTGACACCGTGATCATTTGCGAAGGACGCATCCGTTAGGTTGGCGTGTGACCGTTGAAGTTTGAACACACGTGGACGTGTGGCACTCGGTGGGGCGACGGACGCGGGCACGTCGTCTGTCGGGTGAGCGATAGACCCACAAAATTTGCCCAACAGTTCTTTGTGATGGGGTACGTCTATAAATACTTGGTGGCCGGCTCTTGGCTCTATCTCTTGGACTTTTAACATTCTTGTAAGCACATTGAGCTGAGCCAAAGCATCCCCTCTCATCCCAACTCATCTCTTAGCATTCGATTGCGATTCTTGAGTGAGATTGAGTGATTCAAGTGCATCGATCATTGATTTGCATCTAGAGGCACTTGGGGGATTGATTTGTTGCAGTTTTTCTTGTTACTCTTGGTGGTTGCCACCACCTAGACGGCTTGGAGCAGCTTGGAGGCGTGGCAAGTGTTGGTGATTGTTCTTGGCCACCTCTCGTGATCTTGTGAGGGGTTTGCACCTTCCCCGGCGGAGTGCTGCAAGGTAGCATTAGTATATTGCTCGTGTTATTGCAACTCCTAGCCATTTGGTAGGTTCTTGTGGTGGCTTTTGAGAGGCTCAGTATGTGACCAATTAGCCACCGAACCACGTGGTTGAGGAGGACACAACGGGGACTAGCGTGCCGGCAAGCACGTGAACCTCGGGATAAATCATCGTGTCTTCACTTCATTGATTGTGATTGATTTGTCTCGGTGGATTGATTATCTTGAATATCATCACTTGGAATTATTTCTTGGTTGGCTCAATTCATCGTCTCTCGGTGAAACCCCTCTAACTCACACTTGCATTACTTTCATAGCTGTATCTTGCTAGTTTATTTAGTGTAGCTAGAGTAGCTCTTTGCTTTGGTAGCTTGCTAGCGCTAGTTGTTTTTCTTCTCGTGGTTTAACTTGTGCGGTTGTGTGACATTCATTATAATTGTGTTTTGGATAAGTGGCTAGCAAACCCCTTTTAGGCTAAGCAAAACTTGCATCATCCTATTTGTTATATTGATAAACTTGTTTAGCATACTTCGTAGGATTTTTTAATAGGCTATTCACCCCTCTCTAGCCATCAAGGCCTTTCACCAGTGACAGTTCGTGTTGTTCTCTCTCTGGCTCTCTCTCAGAACTGGCTCATCCATCAGCTAGATGTGAAGAATGCATTCTTACATGGCACCTTCACCGAGACAGTGTACTGCGTACAACCCTCTAGTTTTGTGGATTCTTCTCGTCTGGATCTTGTCTGTCGGCTTAACAAATCTCTATATGGCTTGAAGCAGGCTCCTCATGCTTGACATCATAGGTTCGCCTCCCATCTTTTTTCCCTTGGATTTGTTGAAACCAAGTCAGATAGTTTACTGTTCATCTATCGTCGAGGGTCAGACACTACCTATTTGTTGCTGTATGTGGACCACATTGTTCTCACTGCCTCCTCTATTGAGTTTCTCAAGTATGTTATTGGGGCTCTCTAGTGTGAGTTTGCTATGACAGACATGGGCCAGCTTCACCATTTTTTGGGCATCTTTGTTACACGCTCTGCCAATGGTCTGTTTCTCTCTCAACGGCAGTACACTCAGGATATTTTGGAGCGCGCCGAAATGAGTGTGTGCAAGCCGTGCAGCACACCTGTTGATCTTCACTCCAAATTATCTACAGATGGACCCCCTGTTGATGATGCTACTCAGTACTGCAGTCTGGCAGGTGCTCTACAGTATTTGACTTTCACCCGTCCGGACATTGCCTTTGCTATTCAACAGATTTGCCTCTATATGCATGATCCTCGGGAGCCACACCTTGCGGCTCTGAAGCGCATCTTGCACTACCTACAGGGCACTATGACCCTTGGACTGACTGTGCGCCGGTCTTCCCCAACGGAGCTCGTTGTCTACACGGATACCGACTAGGCTGGATGTACCAACACTCGCCAGTCGACCTCTGGCTACGCAGTGTTCCTCGGAGACAACCTAGTGTCATGGTCTTCCAAGCGTCAACACACGGTTTCCCGGTCCAGCGCCGAGGCTGAATACCGTGCTGTGGCGAACGGTGTTGCTGAAGCTACTTGGTTACGTCAGTTACTCCTTGAGCTTCGCCACCCACCTCGCCGTGCCACCCTAGTCTATTGTGACAACTTCAGTGTTGTATATCTCTCCAGCAATCCAATGCAGCATCAGCGGATGAAGCATGTTGAGATCGATCTCCATTTTGTTCGAGAGAAGGTCGCCCTCGGTCACGTTCGAGTTCTTCATGTTCCTATGACATCACAGTACACCGACATCTTCACCAAGGGTCTCCCCACCTCGTTGTTCTAGGAGTTTCGGTCCAGCCTAACCGTTAGCGATGCTCCCGATTAGATTGCGGGGGAGTGTTAGACTATAGTAATTATAGTATATGTAATTATAGTAGTCATCCCTTGATTAGTGGCATGTATGCCTATGCGGTTGGCTTGTGAGCCACCCCGGCCTCCATATGTACTGATGCACATTGTCATGGAATAGATTGAATCATTCCTAAAACACTTTCAGTCTCCACTCTCCATCAAACAGCCAAGCCCAAAGCCTCCTATCCTCATCCTCATACATCCATAGTTACATTCCATTCCATGGTTGGATCTTCCTCCCGCACTCTCATCCATTGAGGAATTCTACGATGCTCAGGATGAGACAATCCTTGGTTTGATCGAGCTGCCTTCCCACCACATATTCAACCGTTGATTCGATCGAATCAAAGATTACCTCTCGTGAGCATCCTAGAGAGCGCATTGGGCTTATGAGTAAGGCTGGATAACGAGCCGAGCTGGCTCAGCTCGGCTCGGCTCGTTCTGGCTCGTTAGGATAACGAGCCAGTTCGGCTCGGCTCGTTATGAGCTCGAGCTGACTCGTTAGGTTCGCGAGCCAGATATAAAAAATACACAAAATATAATATTTGCATTTATCTAAAGCTTAAAAATATTAATAATATAAAAATAATATATTCAATAACCTTAAATCGAATAAAATATTCATATGAGCTAACATATCATCCATTTGTGAAGTGCAAGACATGAAGTAATACAAAATTAATATAAGTTATGATGACTTTTTCCCTAAAACTATGGCTCGTTTGACTCGCGAGCGGCTCACGAGCCAGCTCGAGTTGGCTCGTTATAGCTAATGAGCTAAAATCCTGGCTGGGCTCGGCTCGTTATCATAACGAGCCGAGCCGAGCTGAGCCGAGTCAGCCACGAACCGAGCGAGCTAACGAGCTTCGAGTTTTTCGTCCAGCCTTACTCATGAGCATCGGCTGCACCGCACAACGGTCACCAGCTCCAACAGGTTGCCTTTCCACCTCTCTGATGTAGTAGACCAGGAGTAAGGCCTTGTTTAGATACCAAAATTCACCCCCAAATTTCACTATGCAAAAAGAAGATTCCCCATCACATCAAAATGTCGGCATATGCATGGAGTACTAAATGTAGATGAAATCAAAAACTAATTGCACAGTTTTGTTGTACTTTGCGAGACGAACATTTTGAGTCTAATTAATCAAGATTTGGACAATTATTACCATAAAAAAACAAAAGTGCTACAGTGCTCGGGGGTGGCACTGTGCAGATTTGGCCACCCCCGAGTCGGGGATCTAAACGAGGCCTAAGAGATTCACAACGGCAATGGTGGGCTTAGGCTGCGTTCAGTTCGTGAAAAAAAAATGTTTGGATGTTATATTAGATATGTTGGAAGGATGTCGGGAGAAATTTTCGGATACTAATAAAAAAATAAATTACAGAACCCGTCAGGAAACTGCGAGACGAATCTAATGATACTAATTAATCTATCATTAGCACATGTTGGTTACTGTAGCACTTAAGACTTTTTATGAATTAGTTAGACTTAAAAGATTCGTCTTGTGATTTTCTCGAGAACTGTGCAATTAATTTTTTTTATCTATGTTTAGTACTCCATACATATGTCCAAACATGTCCTTTTACTGTAAAGAAGACTAAAAAATTTTTAGGAACTAAATAAGGCCTTACACTGCATAACGCCCCGTGGTTGTGAATCTCCTGCTCGCTATCCTTTTACAGCTTACTCCCTCCGTCCTATTAAAAATAACGTTTTAGACTCTGTATCATCTTGTTAGACTGTTCGTCTTATTCAAAATTTTTATATAAATATTGTCTATTTTTGTTATAACTTATTTTATTATTAGAGATACTTTAATTATAATTTATTTATTTTATAATTTGCAAAAAAATGAATAAAACGAAGGGCTAAAAATGGTAAAAAAAAATAAAAAACGGAGGGAGTAACAGTTTAGGACAAGCGCGCCTTTCCAAGCTCTTGCGGTGGCCTGGCCTGGCCTGCTGCATGCATGCAAGCTCCACTGCACGCATGGCTCTCAGTCCTAGACTCCTAGTAGACTCATGGGCCTGAGCCTTGTTTACTTCCCGGAATCGGGAGCGCTCTATAGTAATGTAGTACTTTTATTTTTATTTGTTAATAATTATTCAAATATTGATTAATTAGGTTTAAAATATTCGTCTCGTAAAGTACAATAAAAATGTGTAATTAGTTTTTGATTTTATCTACATTTAGTACTATATATATGTGCCGATATTTTGATATGACGGGGAATCTTCTTTTACATAGGCCGTGTTTAGATCCCCAATTTGGGGATCAAAATATGCACAGTGCGCATTAAATGTGCACTGTAGCAATTCGTTTGTATTTGGTAAAAATTGTCTAAATTTTGACTAATTAGGCTCAAAATGTTCGTTTCGCAAAGTACAACAAAACTGTGCAATTAGTTTTTAATTTCATCTACATTTAGTACTCCATGCATGTACCGACATTTTGATGTGATGGGAATCTTCTTTTTGCATAGTGGAATTTGGGGATAAAATTTGGGATCTAAACATGGCCATAGTGGAATTTGGGGTGAATTTGGATATCTAAACAAGGCCCTTGTTTAGATTGAAATTTTTTCCACTTTAGAAATCGTAGTATTTGGTAATTATTGTCTAATCGTGGACTAACTAGGCTTAAAAGATTTATTTTGTGATTTACTACCAAACTGTGTAATTAGTTATGGGTTCAGCTAATGCACGGCCGGCCGTAATATAGACCATGTGCACGGCCTTGCCATTTATAGCAAAGTTTAATTATTATATTCTTTTTTCCGGCAAGGATGCTAATCACACGCGGCTTGTTGGTGCGGAACAAATTTTTCCCGCCGTATGTAACCGAGAGACCACTCACGGCTTGTGTGGCTCAGGCCCAAATACCAACCGCGGTTTATGGAAAAAAGGCAAATCAGGCCCAAACATGTGCTTTTAGGTACTGCATGTATTTGTTCACAAAAAGGGCAATCTATTCAGGAAAGAACACATCTCACAAAAAAAAACAACACATTTACATATGCAGTTTTCTAGAGCACAACACTATACGTCTAGTCCCTAGGAAAGCACACATTTCTGCATCTTCTCTTTACATGGCCTGCATCTTGCTTCTCTGTACATGGCCGGCATCCTGCAAGTTAAAAAAAGATAATATATGTCATAAATTTATTGCTGATGGAGATAAAAAAGGATGCATATGTTAGTAAAAAGCTTATGTTGCCTATATGAGAAGACATTATTGTTCCTGGAGCCAAGGTTTCTGCTAGTAATGCTTTAGTAGATTGCATTTTTCTTTGACAATTTAAGTGTCATTTGTTGGGCAATAATGTCTTCCTAAATAGGCAATTTAGCCTATTCTTACTAGTCAAAAAGAAACAATATTTATCGATCACTGACCAACTCTTTTGTTTAAAGGTACATCGCTATAATTTAGCATATTCTTACTAGGCAATTTAGCCTATTAGTTAGAAACAAATTTAACGATCACTGAAAGAAACAAATTTAACTCTTGCTATTTCAAATTTCCATTGTATCATTGCTATTATAGATGCATAGTACATGCAAGTCATGATTGCTTAAAGGTACATCACTGTATCATGTTCAGAACACTAACTGGAACTAAAAAACTGCAGGCCGAGTTACAATAGCTAGTTAGTGAATAAAAATGATTAAATATTAGTTGAGAGCAAGGAATGATCACATAAACACATCAATTTTGGTCCACTGAACTGCTGCTGGTAAACTAAAAACTGTAGAGAGAAACATTAGAAACATTACCTGAAGTCCTGAACTGTTGGACAACTGATATTTCTGCAGAACTGTTGTTGCTGTTGCTACAAAATTACCAAGCACTCAAAGCTGCTTTCTAGGAGCCGAAGTATTGCCAATCACTGAAAATGCAGTGTAGATACGCTAAAATTTATAAAATGAAATGGACTACATAGCACAATATAAGTCAATATTCGAGGTTACACAATCCGTTAAGACACCACTCCAGGGATTTCAGGAGTGAACCATAATTATAAAAATCTAGGCATGATTAAAAGAATCTAGTTATGCATAAAAAATGAAATAGACACCTGCAAAAATCAGCCACGAGCCAAAGAACCACAAAAGTAATTTATACTTCGAATTATTTAGCATGCAATTTTTAGCTTAAGCAAAAACTGATCTGGTTAGAGAGGGACCATATGTGCATGTTTTAAACTTATTTGAAAGCATGAGTTCATTTCAAAATTCTTTTGAGCCATGGTTTTATTTAGGACTAGTCCAACAAAATGATATCAAATGTTCATGTTTTTATTACTAATTCTTTCATAACATTCTATTTCAACTTGTAATAGAACTATAAAACTTCATTTAACATTTAGTGCATACAGTTCATAAATTGTTGAACCAATAAGAATATAGTTTTAACAAATTTATAACAGATGTTGAACATAGCACATACTAATTGAGTAATGAGGTGTAAATTTTGGATTAATTAAAATCAATGAGTTTATTTATTCAAAGGCATCAAATTTAAGCAATAGTGAGACTATAAAATGAATAAAAGAAAAGGAATTGGCTTCATTTATCCCGGCGGTAATTTTATCTTTGCACGCACACACGCCCATCTGTCGCTAACAGATGATCCAATGCACCTGCGCTGATGGAAGCCTCCGGAAGTCGGCCTTATCAAAAGCCCCCTATATTAATTGTCTCACTTATCTCCTCCCTTTCTCTCCCCTACCATGCGCTTGCTAGACACCCCCTCCACCTCCGTCACCACCGTGGTGGACAGCGAGGACGTTAGCGTCGTGCGTGTCTACGGCTGCCCCATGGAGTGGTCATCCACATCTCCCTCTTCTACAAGCTAGGCTGCGATGCCCTTCCAATTCGTGCCCCCCAAGGTGGCCCCACTTAGTCACCCCGTGCTCTACCTCTCCATTGTCAGCACAGAGGTCTAAGGCACCGCAGATGAGCTGCTGGCCAGGTGGACGCACGGTTCGAGTGCAAGCCTCGCGTCGCGCTGCGGGAGTAGACTTGCATGGCGTCGCTGTGCGCTCTGGGTTGCCCATGACCTTGGATCCAGCTGGTGTGGTGCTCCTCATCGTGTCACCATCCCATAGGTCCTCCTCCGAGCGATCGAGCGGGGCCACATATGCACTCGCCGATCTTGCCTTTATAGCTAACCTTGCTCACCTAAATTTTAGAACTACGTGCACCCATTTATCCTCATGCCTAAGCTATCGGCCTTCATTTCTGGTTATCTCACTATTATTGCTTTATCAACCACACAGTTTTGCCTAATTTATAACAATATTATTGCTTAATGCCTAACACTATTTTGCCTAAAAGATGAAATAAAGGCTTGAAAGGTAGCTTAATAGGAAAGCAAGAACAGAAACAATGGGGAAGATGAAATAAAGGCTTGAAAGGTAGCTTAATAGGAAAGCAAGAACAGAAACAATGGGGAACGATGACATGAGTGAACTAATATTAACTGAGTAAGATTTATCAATACTTTGAGAATGTTAGAGTTTCTCGTACCAATGGTTTGCAGGGAATTTATTTGAAGTAAGATTCCATCCTGAATGTTGTAATCAAGTAGGTGAGGGTGCTTTGTGACCATCTTAACAATGCTATCTTTGGGAGCACCCTATCCTTTCGATAGGAAAAGCAATTGAGATTTCCATGCACTGAGTTTTCTGCACCAGAATCTGTGGGCTGCACTACTTTCCCCACATCACTCTTCTCAATACTATTTCCTGAATCAGATACCTTCGAGTTGGCTTCAGAGACTGCTTCACACTGTAAGAGAGCATCAGAGGAGCAACAAAAATAATGTTTCATGTTCGAGTATTTGGAACTCCGATGCTCATGAGAAAATCGACATGACATTTCAGATTGCTGAGGGTGTATATATTCCAGAATCTGTGGCTGCCTGATCAGTATTATCTTCATATCCTTGCTTTTAAACCCAGCACGTAGAAAATCCAACCTTTCTTCTGTTGAAGCCTGACTGATTTGAAAGCAGAGGCCATGTATCTATCATAGATGTAAGTAAAATGAGACTCCTTCAGTCCAAATGTGCACAAGTAATCAATCAGCGGTAACCATTTGTCAACGAAGCCATATTCTTCTTGTGGTTTCTGGAACAGACTTTGAGATATACTTCCACTCTTGAGCTGCAACAACAAACAATGTAACTCATTAGTGCACCCCAAAATCAGTATTATGGACAGGTTACATTTACATGCTGAGTAATTTACCACAACTTCACTCTCCATGTTCATAACATCTGTTGATGATTGTCCAAATTTACCGCTAGGATGCAAGGACATACTTTTTCATGGACAGTCATTTTTATCACAGATTTTGGGCTACCTTCTTAGCTTTATTTAATCTTTTAGGCAAAATAGTGTTAGGCATTAAGCAATAATATTGTTATAAATTAGGCAAAACAGTGTATAAGACATTGGATTATCTGTTAGCGATGGATGGGCGTGTGCGTGCAAAGACAAAATTACCGCCGGGATAACTGAAGTCATTATCACACGTGGTAGTCTATAACTAAGAATCTATGATCTAAACATACACGTCCTTGTCGTTGCTTGTGCTAACGTTGACAGCCGGCGACTGATAGCCTCTATTGATGATGGGCAGGTTGTTGCTGATAATGCTGTAGTGGATTGCATTTTCTTAGGCTATTTCAGTATCATTCATTAGGCAACAATGTCTTCCTAAATAGGCAATTTATGTATTCTGAAAAGACAAGTATAGTGTCTATGTTCATTTGCAAAAAAATACACAGCTCTGTTTTCATTTTTTATGCATGGCTCCTGTTTGTGTAATGGGCAAAAATGCAAATCAAATAGAGGTAGGGTGATGATGTCAAAAAAACTAGTTTTGTACAAAAGGCAGGCTAGTTTAATGACTGACCAGAAATGATAAGCAAAAGAATGATCTGTCAGCAACAATATGTCACCTGCATTAGTCAGCACCCCCCTCCCACTCTGCGCTTCCCTACTCGAAAAATGGAATCTCAGGCTTCCCCTTGTCACCTGCGCATGATTAAAGTCACTTAGAGTACAGAGTAACGCTTGAAAATTAAAGGGGGAGTATGGTAAAAGAGTAGAGGAAAAATAGCACCAGATAATTCATGATGGCATGCAAAAAAAAAGTACAATAATACATAGGGACTACTTGGGAAAAATATAAAATGAAAAAAGCATGTTTCATTCCATGTTGCTGAACATCCATCCCAATATTCAACATGCATCAACATAAGGAAACCACAATCATGGCTGCAGGGATAAAACAATATAGAACTTAGTGCATATAACAAATCTGACTGTATGTAGAAAGGTCACATTAGTTAGAGGAGAAAAACTACTAACTTGTTAGACTGAATTAGAACAACAATATTAACAAGTTCATAATTGTATATGGGCTTCTCTGTCTCATTGTCACTATTATCAAGTTGTCCAACTAATCGCGACTAATCGTCTGGATGGCCTTTTTGACTAGTAAGAAAAGGCTAAATTACCTATTCAGGACCATATTGTTGCCTAATAAATGACACTTAATTTGCCTAAGAAAATGTGAAGGTGCTAACATGGGGCTGCTAGGAAATAGGTGACACCAGATTGCTCACCTTCGTGTTGCCTTTTCGCTTGACCATGGAGGTTGATGCTCGTTGATGGAGATCGGCCCGCCGCTTGCAGCTACAGCTCCACCCGGAACGTGGCTCCGCCTGCCTTAGCTTTGCCTGGCATCTGGCAAGGGGAGGCGCAGAGGACACTGATTAACCATTCCGAACAGTTGGAAGGCAACGCAGACTAGCAAGGGGGAGGCGCAGAAGGACACTAGTTAACCATTCCGAACAGTTGGAAGGCAACATAGACTGCACAGGAATGATCATGTTCAATTGATAAAGCCCAGGGGCATACCACTGATCTTCAGTAGTGGCAAAAACAATGACAAAGGGAAATGAGAAATAAACAAAGAAAAAAAAGAAACATCTATACAAGCAAACCAAACAGAAGAGGAATCTACCATTAATTTTGTATATGGTGGCTATCCGCACAGCATTACTTTCCTTCTGGTGCTGCTATGCCATCTTCTATAGATGTTGATCCAGTATGACCATATGACCAAGAGCATAATTGACAAATGTCCTTAATCCCCATATCAACAGATGGATGATTTCTAACTAGGCGAACACAAAGGATAAGAAGTGAGAAGATTAAAGAGCTAACAGAACAGAGAAACTTAACATGCGTCTCAGATTAAACAATTCTAGGAATCTAAATATGGTGGCCACTGGACAAGGTTCTGTTTACATAATGGATTCTGACCCTACCTCTTATGCTTTCAAGATATATGCAAAGAAGCAGCTTGAAACACAATTAGTAAAGGCGCTGCAACAATCGAATGACACGGTGCCCACTGCAAGTAAAAAGAAACATATCAGGCTAATTGGATGCAAAATGAACAATGGTAATGCAAACAGTGAGAAGGTCAGTTTTAATAGACGAGCTAGTATGTGAATCTCACATAACAGCCGTGAGGAATGAAGGGGCAGACATTGAAAACCTTCCACGTGCAATCATTAGCAATTCATAGTGGAATGAATGTTATCCTACATGATCAAAGTAGCATCATTTAGCAATTCATATTGGCTTTACCATTGAGGATTTATAGTAGTTGCTGTAGAGTAATATAATTCGGTATTACCTAATTGTAGCTAGAAGGTTTTATCATTTCCTTTGGCATATGAGAACAATGCCTAAAGGAACAAATTTCGCATGAAATCTACTGCCTATTATCCTAGTACAATAGAGTGATGAAATGCTGGCCTGCATCAGCTCGATTATAACTAGGGTCACTGAAACTCTCAACATTCATCTGAGCCCCACACAGGTAGCTGAATTACATGCCAGCGGAGCAGATTATCCAGCACCAACTACCAGCAGCCAACCTTGAATGGAACGCACGCAACACACAAAAAAGGGAGCATAGGAATCGGCCAATTCCAAGAGTACATCTGCATTGCAGGGGAGACGCTCTCCTGCAAAATCAACACACGACCCAGCAAACTCGAATCCCCCAGCTCGCTGAAACAAAATCAATTAGATCGAATCCAAGCGGAAGGAGAGGGACGAGAACCGGGTGGGAGGGGACGGGGAGATTAGGGTTTGGAGCACGTACCACGAGGAGTATGTGGTGTGGCCGTCGGCCCCGAGCGCGAGGAGGAGAGTGAAGTAGAAGAGCGCGGCATGTGCCACCACCGCCGCTTGGGCTGTCTTCCCCACCCGCGCGCACGTGTGCCCCCTCCGCCACTGCATCTCTCCTGCTCCCTAGGCCCCCGACGGGAAAGCCAAATCTCCCCTCCTCCGCCGGCTGGCGCGGCCAAGCGGGCAGGGTGAGGCGGCGCGGGGAGCATGGGAGGAGGAGGCGCGGCGCCCGCCTCCGACTCCCGATGCTCGGAGGCTGCTAGCTAGCTCGCGGGAGGGAGAGAGAAGGGAGAGATGGGGAACGAAAGGAAGAAGAGGGGAATAAAAACGGTGGGACCCAACACGGATAGGCCGAGCGGTGCGCTGGAGAAGTCGCGCCCTTCGATCCTGCGTTGACGGTAGATGGACCGGTGCGTGCGGATGCACAAAATCATGGCCGCCCAAAACGAAGTCTTTACCATTAGTTATTTTTTATCAATATTTAATGTTCCATACATGTGTACAAAAATTAATGTGATAAAGAGAAAATAAAAAAACTTGAAATTTAGAGCAATCTAAACAAGGCGCTAGCTGTAATCCGATGCAACTATGGCATGATGAAGGGAAGGGCCGAGGGCCAACCATCAAGCCTTGTTCACTTACCAAAATCGGGAGCGCCCGAATTAGCACAGTAGTGCACTGTAGCACTGTAACACTTTTGTTTTTATTTGTTAATAATTGTCCAAATATTGATTAATTAGGCTTAAAATGTTCGTCTCGCAAAGTATAACAAAACTGTGCAATTAGTTTTTGATTTCATCTATATTTAGTACTCCATATATATGCCGACATTTTGATGTGATGAGGAATCTTCTTTTTGTATAGTAGAATTTGGAGATGAATTTGGGTATCTAAACACGGGCTGAGAACCTCGCCTCCTTCAACCGCATGTCCCGTTCATCGAGCTGCTACTGCTAGCACACCGGAGTAAACTCCCTCCCTGACTGACTTCACGCGCACACTTCGTCGTTTCTTTGACCCTTAAGGCCCATGCCAGTTTCGGACTAGCAAGCATTGTAATCTTCACTCATGATGTGTAATAAGCATGTGATTATATAAATCATGAAATGTACAGTACTTTCTAATAAACTTACTTGCGTACGCAAAGATTAATAATAATTTCCTATATAACTAGTCAAATTTAAAACAGTTTGATTTCTTGAGAAATATATTATGTATATTTGTTTTAGGGCGGAGAGAGTGCATGTAATATACTCATTTTATTATTTTAAGCAAACTTTTTATTTGAACCAAGGCCTTGTTTAGTTAGTGTGAAAAGTTGAAAACTTTTTAAGATTTTCCGTCACATCAAATCTTTACATGTATGCATGGAGCATTAAATGTAGGTAAAAAATAACTAATTGCACAGTTTATCTGTAATTTGGGAGATAAATCTTTTGAGTCTACTTAGACTATAATAAAATAATAATTATCAAATACTACAAACGAAAGTGCTACAATACTTTTCAGACAAAATTTTTTTCTATGGCTGTGTTTAGATCTAAATTTTGGAGTGCTAAAATACACTGTAGCATTTCGTTTGTATTTGGTAATAATTGTCCAACCATTGACTAATTAGGCTCAAAACATTCGTCTCGCAAAGTACAACCAAACTGTACAATTAGTTTTTGATTTTATCCACATTTAATACTTTATGCATGTATCGCAAGTTTAATGTGACGAGAATTTTTTTTTATATAGGCTGTGTTTAGATACATCGAAAAGTGCACTATGCAAAAAAAGATTTCCCGTCACATCAAACTTGTGATACATATATGGAGTACTAAATGTGGATAAAATCAAAAACTAATTGCACAGTTTAGTTGTACTTTGCGAGACGAACGTTTTGAGCGTAATTAGTCAATGGTTGGACAATTATTACCAAATACAAACGAAATGCTACAGTATATTTTGGCACTCCAAAATTTGGATCTAAACACAGCCATAGTGTACATAGCCATAGGAAAAACGGTTCTTCGGTTGAAGTGACCTGACCAGGGACGCTGGGTGACGGACAGGGGGCATCTGCCGGACACATGGCCGGCATGGGGGCGTGAACAGAGACAAAGGGCCATTGCTGCAGCCAGTAGTGTAGGTCAAGGGCATCAATGCAACTGCGAACGACCGACTCGTGGGTGGGTGCGCCAGCGCCACCATGCGTGTAGAGCTGCAGAGCAGCCCCAGGCCAGGCCACAATTCACAAGGGCTGTGTTTAGATCCAAATTTTGGAGTACCAAAATACACTGTAGCATTTCGTTTGTATTTGGTAATAATTGTCCAACTATTGACTAATTAGGCTCAAAACGTTCGTCTCGCAAAGTACAACCAAACTGTGCAATTAGTTTTTGATTTTATCCACATTTAGTATTCCATACATGTATCACAAGTTTGATGTGACGGGGAATCTTATTTTGCATAGTGCACTTTTCGGTGCATCTAAACACAGCCAAGAGCTTGGAAAGACGTTCCACTAGTACTGTAGAACTCGATGAGACGATGACATGAATGCGTGGCCCCTATGTCCATGGCCTTGTTTAGTTTTCTAAATTCATCCTCAAATTCTACTATGACTGTGTTTAGATTCAAAATTTGGATAGCCAAAATACACTGTAGCATTTCGTTTGTATTTGATAATAATTGTCCAATCATTAACTAATTAGACTCAAAACGTTCGTCTCGTAAAGTACAACCAAACTGTGCAATTAGTTTTTGATTTTATCCACATTTATTACTCCATATATGTATCGTAAGTTTGATGTGACGGGAAATCTTTTTTTGCATAGTGCACTTTTTCAATGGATCTAAACACACCCTATGCAAAAAGAAGATTCCCCATCACATCAAAATGTCGGCACATGCATGGAGTAATAAATGTAGATGAAATCAAAAACTAATTGCATAGTTTTATTGTACTTTGCGAGACGAACATTTTGAGTCTAATTAATCAATATTTGGACAATTATTACCAAATAAAAACAAAATGCTACAGTAATTCGGCACAGTATTTTTCTTCACCCACTCGGTCATCTAAACAAGGCGATAGATGAGAGGACGTCGCGTGCACGTAAACATAGCACGGAGTACGTACATATGGTATGTTTGTAGAGTGTAGAGCGGGTGCACGTACGTATATACGTGCGTGTGCGTAGCAGACCCGCAGCCGCGCGGCACGTCTGGAAGCTGTTCCGGCGTGCGCCGGACTCGAGCGAGACCGGCGCGCGCTCCAGCTCCACTCCACCGAACACCGCCGATTTGGTACGAACCAGCAGCGAGTACAGTGGTGTAGGCGGCCACATCTCATCACATGCATGGCCCAATTTTTCCAGAGCCGTGCACGTGGCTCCATCCTACTCACGGGCATACAGTCCGCTCCATCCGGGCGGCGCCAGCGGGCTCGGTGTGGCCGGATCTCGCCCCCAGATTGCGGTGGGCTGACTGTGTGTGCCTCGTTTAGTTTGGTCAGATTGGCTACGGCCGAATTACTGTAGCACACCGTAATTTAATGTAGTATTTTATTTTTATTTGGTAATAATTGTCCAAACATTGATTAATTAGACTCAAAGTATTCGTCTCGCAAAGTACAACCAAACTGTGCAACTAGTTTTTGATTTCATCTATATTTAGTACTCTATGCATGTGCCGGCATTTTGATATGATGGGAATCTTCTTTTTACATAGAGCCTGTTTAGTTTGCAAAATTTTTTTGCAAAAAACAACTATAGCAGACTGTAGCATTTTCGTTGTTATTTGGTAATTAGTGTCCAATCATGAACTAACTAGCCTTAAAAGATTCGTCTCGTGATTTATAGCTAAACTGTATAATTAGTTTTATTTTTTATCTACATTTAGTGCTTAATACATGTGTTCAAAAATTGATGTGACGGAGAATCTAAAATTTTTTAAGAAAATTTTTGAGAACTAAACAGGCCATAATAGAATTTAAGGTAAATTTTGGAAACCAAACAATCCCCTTGTTCGGCTGAGCTTATCAGCACGGTTTATCAGCCGTGGAACAGTATTTTTCTCTCACAGCAAATTAGTCACAGCCGGCTTATAAGTCAAAAAAAAAAACAGCCTGCCGAACACCTTAGTCAAACTGTCATGACTTTTTACCGGCGTGATTACCGGAGTATATTTAATCTCAACTGTACACGGGCAGCACCGCAGCAGCAGGTCTGCCCCATCACCCACCTTCCCATCCTCTCTTTCCCTCTGGTCTATTTATTGCGTCCATCGTCTTCATCAAACAGCCAAAGCCCAAAGCCTATCCTCGTCCTCAAACTTCTACAGTTCCATTGCATTATTGGCCTTGTTCAGTTCCCCAATTCTCTCCCCAAATTCCACTATGCAAAAAGAAGATTCCCCGTCACATTAAAATATCGGCAAATGCATGGAATACTAAATGTTGATGAAATCAAAAACTAATTGCACAGTTTTGTTGTACTTTGCGAGACGAACATTTTAAGCCTAGTTAGTCAAAATTTGGATAATTTTTACCAAATACAAACGAAATGCTACAGGAATTCTGATACAGTGTTTTTCTCCCCAATTCACCAATCTAAACAAGGCCATTCTTGCTCTTTCGCTCTCGTCCACGGACGCATTCGGACACTGATTAAACTTTTTTTTTATTTTTTTTGGTTTTTTATTTTGAAACTGACGAAACTGAAAGTTACCGTCTCAGCTTCGCTCTTGGACAGATTCAATTTCTCGACAGGCCTTCGACGACGCCCTCCACGCCTCCTCGGTCAGATCCGGCCGCTAGGCTCCTCAGCGCGACATGCCACCGACGGCGACCGCCGACCTTCTATGGATCCACACACACCGGTGCGTTGCGAGGCAAGACACAAACCATCATGTGTGCATATATTGTTTTTTACAACAAACAACTTTATATTACTTGCAGCAACGTTCTGCTAAGAGTGTTACATCTTTCAAGCCTACATTCTGTAGAGGTTGTAACCAGTTGCGCTGGGTACATGATTTTCATTGGAACATGAAAACTGAATCATGTGATTATCCTGTGTATAATCTTGCAGAGCCTGGCGAGCAAGAGAATCAACAGTAGTGTTAAGTGCTCGATGAATCTTGTAGATCTTAGATGCTCTGGTTGTAGTATTGTTGGCGAAGAGCTGTGTGAAAGGTTTGATCCTCCAATCTGGAGGGTTGGAGAGGTCTCGCTGGTTTAGGAACTGAACCAGGTACGATAGGAAGTTGACCCCTGTGAGGTTGAGGTTAGCTGTAATGACCGAAGCTAGGGCAAGACCTGCAACTTCCGCCATGATGACTGAAGTGCAGGCTTGGAGAGTGGCCTTGATGTATAACGCCTGGGCTGGTTGTTCCTGCAAATATAATAGAAAAACTCCTAGTCCAGCTATTCTCGGCTGCTGGAGTGGCTGGTCCGAAGCTGTGGAATACAACTTGGAGTAGACCTGGAACAACAATATGGTGGGTGCGATTCGTGAGACCCAGCTGCATTAAGGTTGTCATACCTGATGGTCGAGAGATCCTAGATGGGTGCGGAGGGTGTGCCGAGGGTGTCTCCGGCCGGTTCGCTCGAGCTTTTAGCCGTTTGTGCCGAGGGTGTGCCGAGGGTGTCTCCGGCCTGTTCGCTCGAGCTTTTAGCCGCTTATTTTCAGTCAATCAGCAGTGTTTTTCTCTCACATAAATCAATCAACGGTACTCTCAGCCGTTTATTTTCAGTCTAAGCGAACAAGCTGTGTTGATACAAGCTGTGTTGATAGTGTCACATGGTCCTCTGCCCTTACAGTGGAGGTTGTCGTGGGGCACGGCTCTGGTTGCATCTGGTTTCGTAGCAGAGTTCATCACGTTCATCACGGGAGTATGGGACCCGGTTTGGAACCACGGCCTTAGTTTAGATTATTGTTATAATTTTTTCACTTTTACCATTACATTAATTTTTGGACGTATGCAGAGAGCAGTAAATGTAGATAAAAAAATAATTAATTACACAGTTTGATTGTAAATCACGAGACGAATCTTTTGAGCCTAATTAGTTCATGATTAAATAATAATTATCAAATACAAATGAAATACTACAGTTCCAAATTTTTCTAACTTCTTCGATGCAAACAAACCCCAAGATTTGAACTTTGGCTGTACCCTACAGGTCACCTTGGCAGGCGAGTAGTGCGTGAGTGGGTCTAGCCCAGATTTTCTCCTTCGCTAATTTATTTTCCTTCTCAAAGAATAAACTGGACTTCTTCATCCTTAGGCCATGCTCTGTCCCTGCCATGCGTAGGCCATCGAATCTTGCTATTTTTTTTAAAAAAAATGATTGTATTTCTCGGTCATGCTCATGACAGCTATACACTACTACTCCGTATGTAACATGCAGCAGCAGGTGCACGAAACGGCTCTAGACGGGATCTGATTTTGAGCACTCGGCATCCATGGTTGGAACTTGGAAGACACTAGGACTACAGGCACAAATGGAGTGTTCAGAAGGTACTTTGCTCTCACTTCTCCTAAACTGTTAAAGGCTGTAAAAGTATAGCGAGTATGGCGCCAGATGGAAAATGAAAATATACTAGATTAAGTTTCAAAAAAAAAATACTACATTGCTACAAACAGTGAAAATATACTCAAAGTAGATGTATAACAGTAGTCCTCGCTAAGTATCCTATGCCAAAAGTTGTCATAATCTCTTAATACTACCATTGCGGCTTGTAAGATGACAGGAGCTTATGACATGCATTATGCAGTTTTAGCATGACTAGAATATTTAGGCCATGTTTAGTTTCCAAAATTTTCAAAATTCTCCATCACATCGAATGTTTGACACATATATGAAGCATTAAATACAACAACAACAAAGCCTTTTGTTCTAAGCAAGTTGGGGTAGGCTAGAGATGAAACCCAAAAGAGATGAGAAACAGGGAGACACATAAAGAGACATAAAGGGCACAAGATAAAAAGAGGTCACGGTTCAGGCACGTTGATTGCCAATCTCCAAGCGCTCCTGTTCATAGCTAAATCCTTGGAGATATTCCACTCCTTAAGATCTCTCTTAACAGACTCGTCCCAAGTTAGTTTAGATCGACCTCTACCGCTCTTTACATTATCGGCCCGCTTTAGAACTCTACTACGCATCGGCGCCTCAGGAGACCTCCGTTGGACATGTCCAAACCATCTCAACCGATGTTGAATCAACTTCTCCTCAATTGGTGCCACCCCAACCCTATCCCGAATATCGTCGTTCCAGACTCTATCTCTCCTTGTGTGCCCACAACACCAACGCAACATACGCATCTCTGCTACACTCAATTGCTGGACATATCGCCTTTTTGTAGGCCAACACTCAGCACCGTATAACATCGCCGGACGAAACGCCGTCCTATAGAACTTACCTTTCAGCTTCTGAGGCACCCTTTTGTCATAGTGGACGCCAGAAGCTTGACGCCATTTCAACCAACCGGCTGAAATTCTATGCCTAACATCTTCATCAATGTCTCCATCCTTTTGTAGCATCGACCCTAAATACCGAAAAGTATCCTTCTTGGCCACCACTTGCCCATCGAGGCTAATGTCTTCCTCCTCATGTCTAGTCGCGCTGAAATCGCACCTCATGTACTCGGTCTTAGTCCTACTAAGTCTGAACCCTTTCGACTCTAACATATGCCTCCATAGTTCTAACTTCCTATTAACCCCTGCCCTACTGTCGTCAACTAGCACCACATCATCAGCAAAGAGCATACACCAAGGGATATTACCTTGTATATCCCTTGTGACCTCATCTATCACCAAAGCAAATAAATAAGGTCTCAAAGCTGACCCCTGATGCGGTCCTATTTTAATTGGAAAGTCACTGGTGTCGCCATCACATGTTCGGACAAACGTCACCATATCCCTGTACATATCCTTGATGAGGGTAATGTACTTAGTTGGGACTTTGTGCTTTTCCAAGGCCCACCACATGACATTTCTCGGTACTTTGTCATAAGCCTTATCGAGATCAATAAAGACCATGTGCAAGTCCTTCTTCTGCTCCCTATATCTCTCCATCAATTGTCGTAATAAGAAAATCGCCTCCATGGTCGACCTACCAGGCATGAACCCAAACTGATTTTGGGTCACATGTGTCACTCTCCTTAGGCGATGCTCGATAACCCTCTCCCAGAGCTTCATCGTATGGCTCATCAACTTAATCCCACGGTAATTAGTACAACTTTGAACATCTCCCTTGTTCTTGAAGATAGGTATTAATATACTTCTCCTCTATTCTTCAAGCGTCTTGTTAGACCGAATAATAAGGTTAAAAAGCTTAGTTAACCATACTATCGCTCTGGCGCCTAGGTATCTTCACACCTCAATGGGGATACCATCAGGGCCCATCGCTTTACCTCCCTTTATCCTCTTCAAAGCCTCTCCGATCTCTACCTCCTAAATTCTCCTCACAAAGTGTCTGTTGGTATCATCAAATGAGTCATCCAACTCAAGGGTAGGACCCTCATTCTCCCCGTTAAACAGCTTGTCGAAGTACTCTCTCCATTTGTCCTTGATCTCTTCATCATTCACCAGAAGTCGATCTGTCACATCCTTGATGCATTTTATTTGGTTGATGTCCCTTGTCTTCCTCTCGCGGATTCTAGCCATCCTATAAATGTCCTTCTCCCCTTCCTTCGTGCCTAGCCGCTGATAAAAGCCATCATACGTCTGACCTTTTACTACACTCACAGCTCGCTTTGCAACCCTCTTCGCTATTTTATAGCCCTCGATGTTGGCTGCACTCTTGTCATGGTGGAGATGCTTGAAACACTCCTTCTTCTCCCTAATAGCCCTTTGCACCTCGTTATTCCACCACCATGTGTCTTTCGCTTCCCGTTTGCCTCCCCTACTCACGCCAAACACTTCCGAAGCCACCTTCCGGACACATGTTGTCATCTTTAGCCACATGTCGTCGGCATCTTCTCCTTCCCAAGGCCTCTCATCTAACATCCTCTCCTTAAACATTTGCGCTGCTTCCCCTCTAAGCTTCCACCACTTCGTTCTCACAATCTTGGCACGTTTGTCCCGGTGGACACGTACCCGAAAGCGAAAGTCCGCCACCACAAGCTTATGTTTAGGGACAACACACTCCCCAAGTAACACCTTACAATCAAAGCAAGCACTTCTATCCTCCCTCCTTGCAAGGATAAAGTCGATCTGGCTCGAGTGTTGTCCACTACGAAAGGTTACTAGATGAGATTCCCTCTTCCTAAAAAGGGTGTTCGCTATCAACAAGTCATAGGCCAGCGCGAAGTTCAAAACATCCTCCCCCTCTTGATTCCTACTACCATACCCAAACCCCCCGTGCACCCGCTCGAAACCTACATTAGTCGCACCAACATGGCCGTTGAGGTCTCCTCCTATAAAAGTTTCTCGTTGATAGGCACGGTACTAACCATGCTACCAAGATCTTCCCAAAACTGTCTCTTGGTGCCCTCGCTAAGACCTACCTGAGGGGCATAGGTACTGATCACATTCAGAGCCAAATCTCCAACTATCAGCTTGACCAAGATAATCCGGTTACCTTGCCTCCTAACATCAACGACTCCATTCTTAAGGCTCCTATCGATCAAGATGCCTACACCATTCCTACCTGATGTTATCCCCGTGTACCAAAGTTTGAAGCCAGTATCCTCCACCTCCTTCGCCTTCTGGCCCTTCCATTTAGTCTCCTGAACGCATAGAATATTTACACGTCTTCTAATTGCTGCATCGACTAACTCTCTTAGCTTACCCGTTAGGGACCCTACGTTCCAGCTACCTAGACGAATCCTAGTTGGCTCGGCTAGCTTCCTTACCCTTCGCACCCGTCGAGGGAAGTGCGAAGACCCTTACTCATTTTTCACTACACCCGGGCGTAGATGTAGCGCGCCACTAAGGTTGCGACGGCCTGACCCTTGCTCATTTTTCATCGTACCCGGGTCACGATACGACGCGCCACTAAGGGGATGATGACCCGGCCCTTGCCCATTTAACACCACACCCGGGTTTCGATGTAGCGCGTCGCTAAGAGGGTTACGCCCCAACGAATCTCTTGTGGGTTTCAAATCCATGAGAGTGGCTGTTTTTTTACTATTGGTTCGCCAGACCTTAACACACCCTCCTCCTTTACCCGGGCTTGGGACCGGCTATGTTGAGACGACTTAAAAAAGTCTTCCAACATAGGCGGAGTTATATGAAGCATTAAATATAGACAAAAAAAACTAATTGCATAGTTGGGCGCAGTAGAAAATAAGCATTTCACTTCCCAAAAAATGTCGAATCCCGCCTCGCAAGCTCGGCGGGAGGGAGAGAAGAACCCAAACCCCTCTCTACCGCTCAAACTCCACCGTCTTCGCAAAATGTGCCAACACCACCAAGTGTACACCACCATGTGCATGTGTGTTAGCATTTCATAAATATTTTTAAGGCGTTATGTTAGCTTTTTACTAGATTCTAATGCATATGCTCAAGACAATGATCTAGTGGCACTTGATTCCCGAGCTAACCGTGATTGCCCCTCTTGATAGCCGGCTATGTATCCTAAACCCGGTCAATCACTTCTCTACTCATCTTAAACCGGCAAAAGAAAAACCCTATGGTTATACCTTTGCTTTGCGCTCTTAGATCCTTCTTCTCCACTTGATCATCATGTCCATGCACCATCTTTTTGTGATCTTGTGGCCACACTCTTTGCCATATACACCTTCGTTGCTTATGCCTAACTCAAAACACTTAACACATGACATTAGCAACTTGGTGTCATTAATTACCAAAATCAAACTTGGGCTTTCACGGGCGCTGCAGATGATGGGGACGAGAGCCGACCTCGCTGGCCCGAGCGAGCTCGTAGTAGGGCATGGCGCAGCCTGGATGGAGCGGCTCCGGTCGCTACCGCAAGTGGGAGGCGCATGGCCAGGAGGGCACGCGCGCTGCCACGCACGCACGCAGACGCAGGGATGGGCAGCGAGGGGGCAGGGATTCAAGGGGAAGGGCGGTGCACTTCTGGGACGGTGACGCGGCGGAGGAAAGAAGCCGCACGGCGTAGAGAAGGGGTCGCGGCCCGTCGGAGGGCGGGTGGGAGCGGATAAGGTTTTTTTTACATAAACCCAAATGCCAGTGAGGGAGGGGAAAATTCCAGCACAGGGTGCTCTAGACGCGCGAGCAAAGGAGAGGTAGGGCGAGTGAATTTCCAGCTCGGCCACGAAATATATCCAGCCGAGGGTCCTCTGTCTTCAACCATGATTGAGGAAAAAAATCCAATTGAGACGGCACTATTTCCAGCATGAGGTCCTCTGTCTTCAATTAAACTGATAGCTCCAATTTGCTGTTGTGGTTGCACTGAGAAGCTTCACCAAAAGATCTTGAACTTGAACAAGATAAAGGACGTGAAGACTCTTCGTCGATTCGGGTATTGACCGTGAGCTCCATCCTGGGTTGTCTTCATCGCAGGAGATGTAGAAGGACCGGGCGACGGTCTATGTTCTCAAGGCGTCACCTACGCGACACCTAGGTGTCCAGGCGCTCCCCCATCGCCTTGCAGAATGGCCGCCTAGGCGGGCAAGGCGGGCGCCTAGGCGTCTGGAAGGTGGTGTGTCGCCGTGCCTCGCCTTTACGCCTTAAGAACATAGGCTGACAATGTTAGTCGGCGACGGCGAAGCTTGGGTACTCCTTTAGAAGAATTATCTATAATCATTTATGTGTTCTGGGGTACCCTTTTGAGGGGCTAGATGCAAATGTATCGGTGTCCTACTAATAAAATCTAACCCTTTTCTCAAAAAAGGTGGATCAAATATACATAGTTTAGTCTTTCTTATGTGCAGGTGATGATGTGTGTCATGGTTTGTCCAATCAAAAATGAACTCTTATACAAGATATATTCCAATCAAACATGAACACCATATATATATCATGACAAGCACATTTAGCACAAACATTCATCACAAATATATCTCAACTTCAAATGCATAACAAGTTCACAAGATTCACAACCATAAGTTCACAACCAAACTGAAATTGACAACCAAAGTTCACGACACACTTCACAAAGGAAGGGCAGGTAGTCATCACATTAGGCACAACTTTCTTGAATGTTTGCCGCTTCCTGTGTCTCCACATCTTTGGATTTGGCCTCCGTAGCTGTAAATGAGTTGTGTTAGCATAGAGACGGCTAGACAAGTTCTATCATTTTAATTGGACAGTGTTATACACAAGGGTTCAAGCTAGACTAAATGTACCTTTCTGGTGTCTCAAGTACTTTGGTCATTTGGTCCCAACTTGTTGGTCTGGACAAAGGTGCTGGTGGGGCAAATGGATCATCTTCTCCGTACAGTGGTGAGTCAAGTGGCGAGTCCGGTGTCAAGGCGAAACTTGAATCTCCTGATGAAGAGCCAAGTGATTGAATTGTGTAACCTGCATGACAATCCGCATGAGGTAGCTTAATAATTAGATTGTGATATATCTCAAGTATATGGTTAGGGGCAATGTATAAGATGGTTGTACCATACCTAACTGTAGAAGAGCCAGTTGCTGTCCACCTCCACCTTTTTGTCCACCTCCACCTGCTTGCCTAGAAGTCCCTGCACCATCCTTTGGGAACAGTGTGTATCGGAAAGGGGCGTTGATCATAGCTGCAATAAGAGTGAGATTTGTTAGAGCGAACAATGTAACATTAATGTTTCAAAAGGTTCTGCTGTAATTGCAGTTACCGCTCTGTTGTGTCCAGATTGTCGAGTCGGGACCCGGTGTATATCCTTCTACCTCCATCCAAATTGGCCACATATAGAGCGTACTGCCTCTGCGGATGGCTACATTCCATGTATTAGGTATATCTTCTCGGGATGCATATGTCTTGAAGGTTGCAATGAGATTCTCCTTACACCATGCTTGATGCAACATAACAATCTTGTTTGAGAAGACTCTACTTAAGGTTTTAGCGATGAGCAAATGTGGTGACAGTCCGCGAACTGTAACCTTGAGATGTTTCATAACTTCTTGTCCTCATTGATGTTTAGCTGGTATCAAAGTTGGGGTTGAGGGTGGCAGGACATCGAGGGGTAGTATTGCACAAGCATGCTAGGGAGTCCATGGATACGTCACAATCTTTGTGCCCCCAATGTCAATTTCTAGTGTTCTCAAGATTTCGGTGGCTTGCTCTTTTGAGCTGCCCCACACCAGGTAATCTGAATCATATTGTAGAATATTCTGCTAACCAACATTAACCTCACATATGTTGACAATTGCCTGGTGTATCTAGATGCGATTAATCAGGTCCTGATTTGCTGTTGTTGGGACCTTGAGAAGTACTGTGCAGCCAAACTATTCATTCACTTCCATGGAGATCTCACTGTCATGGAAGATTGTGGTGGTGTCCATCCGGCTGAACCACGCATTCAGTCTCTCCTGCAAAATAAGAAAGAAAATACTGATGGCGTGGTTCAGCCGGATGGACAGTACTTCTTTTTTTTCCTTATTTTGTAGGAGGAGAGACTGATGGCGTGGTTTAGCCGAATGGACACCACTACAATTTTACATGACAGTGAGATCTTCATGGAAGCGAATGAATGGTTTGGCTGCACAGTACTTCTCAAAGTCCCAACAACAGCAAACCAGGACCTGATTAATCGCATCCAGATATACCATGCAATTGTCAACATATGTGGGGTTAATGTTGGTTAGCAGAATATTCTACGATATGATCCAGATTATCTGGTGTGGGGTAGTTCAAAAGAGCAAGCCACCGAAATCTTGAGAACACCAGAAATTGACATTGGGGGCGCAAATATTATGACGTATCCATGGACTCCCCAGCATGCTTGTGCAATACTACCCCTCGATGTCCTGCCACCCCCAACCCCAACTTTGACACTAGCTAAACGTCAACGAGGACAAGAATTTATGAAACATCTCAAGGTTACCGTTCGTGGACTGCCACCACATTTGCTTATTGCTAAAACCTTAAGTAGGATCTTCGCAAATAAGGTTGTTATGTTGCATCAAGCATGGTGTAAGGAGAATCTCATTGCAATCTTCAAGACATATGCATCTCGAGAAGATATACCTAATACATGGAATGTAGCCATCCGCAGAGGCAGTACGCTCTACATGTGGCCAATTTGGATGGAGGTAGAAGGATATACACTAGGTCCCGACTCGACAATTTGGACACAATAGAGCGGTAACTGCAATTACAACAGAACTGTCGGTGTTCGGACCCGAGGGGGTCCTAAACCAACGAGTAAAATGCTGCGTGTCCCTTTCCTGGATGGTGATGCAAGGAGAACACACGGCGGTTTATCCTGGTTCGGGCAAAAGAAGGCCCTACGTCCAGCGGGGGAGGAGAGGTTTGTATTTCCTTACACCGAGGTGCTTGTGTAGGGGCTACAAGCTTGCGAGAGAGGGCGACGAGCCCAAGTCTCAAAGGAGAAAAAGAAAGAGTACAAGATGATTGCTTGAGATGTTGATCGCTATGTTGTGTATCACTGGTTGTCCGTCCCCTTCTCCAGAGCCCTGGCCTACCCTTTTATAGGACGAGAGGAGGCCAGGACGACGGGAGCCTTGAGATGACGTTTTGTCGATCCTGTTGAGGTGGCTGTAGCGACGTGCCTCAGAAATGGGAGGCCATCCTCTGGGACGTGATGTCGTAGGCGTCGAAGTGACCCAGAGCGTCGTGCCATACCGTCCTTCCTTCCCTGTTGCGCTGTGTTGGGGGTCGAGGCCGGGTCGAGGCCAGGTCGAGGCCGAACGGATAAGTCCGAATCCCTGGAATCATGGTGTACGGACTTTGTCGTATCTTTCCTCGAGGGTAACTAGTGATGTACAGTGTGAGGTAAGGTGGGTACAGTGACGTTTTTCACCTCCCATCACGGGATGGGCGGTTCAACAGTGAGGACTGACACTGGTATTGTTCCCACGTCGACCATGCGTGCAGCCATGCCGGTAGGTGGTAGTAGGTAATTGCATTAAATGCTAGGGCTTTTGTCCGGAGGTAGGTAAAGAGAGGGGGTCGAGCGCCTCGACCCGGGCTCACGCGAGTCTGAGCGCTCCCGGGGGGCGGTCGAGCCCCGTGCGGGTCGGAGCGCGGTCGAGGCCTCCCGTCGAGGGGGCCTCGTACGAGTCGGAGGCGGGATGCGGTCGAGGCATTCCGTCGAGCCGGCCTCGTACGAGTCGGGCCTGTCGCGTGTTTTGAAGTGGGTCGTGCTTTGCCGTGACTGGGCTACTTTAATTTACATTATCGTTGAATGTGGGTACCCCTATGGCATTGGTACCGACAGTAGCCCCCGAGCCTTTAGGTGAGTGTATGTTCACTCTCGTAGAGGTTTTTTGCCGATGAACTGGAGTCATAGCGCTGTTTGCTTCCCTAGCAGGGGCGTCTGAGTGCTTTCAGGACTTCTTCTGGTGGGGGCGCGCGAGCGCACCCGCCGGGTGTAGCCCCCGAGGCCTCGGTGGAGTATTGAGAAAGTCTCCTCCGAGGTCTTTAATCGTGATTCACCAGGGAGTAGTTGATGCGGCCGAGCCCCCGAGCCTCGCGCGCACGAGGTCGATCGGAGTCCCTGCCGTCTTTCGTTGTCCGGCCCTCACGCTCATCCTTCGGAGAGGAGGAGGAGGGGTGGGGAACGTCGTACTACCCCGTTCGGGCGAGTCCGGCGATCTCCGGTGAGCTACTAGCGGGGGGATTCGAGTGAGAGTCCGTGCTCCAGTCGTTAGGAGTCGGCTTGGGGCCCGGGGGCACTCTTCAATGATGCCAAGGAGTGGTCGTGCGGATGTCGGTTCCCTGCGACGGGATCCGAGGGCTCGATGCCTCCCCCGAGGGGATTCCTGCTTCGTCCTCATCCTTTGGCCTCGAATACGTCTTGGGGTGCCTCGAGAGCGTGGCTCGAGCCCTGGCCGTGTACGGGCGCATCCCTGGTCGTCCCTTACTCTGTTGCTCGAGGGCGGCTGTCGAACCCAGGTCGAGGGCCAGCCTCCGTTTCCTCGAGACTTAAAATGGGCCCGGAGCCCGTTAAGGGAATCTAGGAATATCCGTCCGTGGATGTCGCCCTGCCCGTTAGCCTGGCGCGCCTTTTTAGGGCGAGATCGGCGCGGTAGTGGGCGGCGTGGTGTTCAGTTACTGCGTGGGGGACGGCCACGTGCCTTGCTCCTGTAAGGCGTGAGGGACGGTTAGGTGAGCGCATTTATTACGGGAAACTGTTCCTACCTTTTCGCGCGGCCGTTGGACTTCCGTCTGGCCTATAAAGGCAAGACCCAAGGGTCCGTGCTTCCCTCCGGTCTCTTGCGCTTCTGCCATCCTCTAGCCTCAGAAAACCCTAGCCCTCTTGCGCCTTCCGCCCACATTGCTGCCGCCGCCGCCTTCTCCTCCACTTATTCCCTTCCCGTCAGCGCTGATGGCCGGAAAGAGCCAATTCCTCGCTGCCGAAGACTGGGCCTCCTCCTCAGTGACGGAGAAGAAGCTGGAGGAGCTGGTTGAAGATGGGTTGCTGCGGCCGAGGACGAGTCGGTCGCGGCCGGAGTGGATCGCGCCGCCGCCGGCCCACCGGGAGCCGGCCCCCCGGAAGGCTACGTGGTGAGCTTCGTAAGCTTCCACGAGCGGGGGTTCGGCATCCCGTCGTCGGTCTTCATGCGGGCGCTTCTCCACTACTACCGGGTGGAGCTCCACCATCTCGCCCCCAACGCCATCGCGCAGGCCGCCATCTTTGCGGCGGTCTGCGAGGGGTATCTCGGGGTGGAGCCGCAGTGGAACCTGTGGCTTCACCTTTTCAAGGCCGAGCTCTTCGCGTGGAATGCGGGAGGGAAGGGCGTCTTTTACGCAGCGCGGGTAGGGAGCTGCGTCCTGCAGTTGAGGTCGAGCCGGGCGGACCAGTACATCCCGGCTCGCCTCATCTCCTCGAACAGCGGGTGGCACGCGGGCTGGTTCTACCTCCGCAACGACGACAACCAGCTGTCGAGGTACACCGGCCGCGTGCTGACCGCCCGGGAGGACCGCTGGGTGTACGGTGTGCCGGACGTCGAGAAGCCGCGTCTGGACCCGTTGCTGGCGGCGCTGCAGCAGCTTCGTGCTCGAGGCCTGACAGCGGCGGCGGTAGCGACGGCGTTTCATCGCCGCCGGGTGATGCCGCTGTGCCGACGTCGCCTGCGCCTCGACCAGATGACCCCGGAGGCGTCTCTGGAGGGGAGCCGGATGTCGCACGAGGCCCTTACCCTCGAGGAGGGGCTTCGCCGAGCCCGCCGGATGGTGGGGACCTTCAAGACGGAGGAAGCCGACCGGCTCCCCATGAGGCCCACTGAGGGGTTCGAGCCCGTGGTAAGTTTCTTGGTACGCTTGTTTTTTGGTTCCGTTTGTTTTTGAGACCCTCCCCTAATCCGGTCGACGCCAATGCGCAGGACCTATCGGCGCTGCGGGAGACACGACCGCCGGTTCCGGAGGACCGGCCTGCTCGGGACGCTCGACGGCAGCACGCCTCGAAGCAGAAGGCGGTCAAGGAATCGACCAAGAAGCGGGCGGCCCGGAAGTCCAGGGAGAAGGAGGCGCGGAAGAAACTCCGGCGTCAACAGGCCCTCGACGGGCTCCCTTTGGAGCCGTCGCCCTCCGAGACCATGTCGGGGGAGGACGACGGCAGCAGCGGCGAGGATGATGATGCCTTGTCACGGTACGAGGCCGCGACCGGGCTGGGGAGCCTCCCCGACATCCGTCCCCTGCTGGAGCCCATCGCGGGGTCATCCTCCTCGGTCATCGTGGTCGAGGAGGTCGAGGAGGACGACGAGGAAGAGGAGAAGAAGAGGAAGAAGAAGGAAGAGGCGGGCCCCTCGGCAGGAGGGGCCGCCTCGCCCCGGACCCAGCAAGCGGGGTCGACAGGGGCGCCTGCCCCAGCCCAGGCCCCGCAAGCTCAGGCGGGGACGGGGGCGGGGGCGCCGACATCGTCGTCGGCGGCGCCTCCGTCGGGCGTGAAGACCCGAGGCCAGTTGGCCTCGGAGGCACAAAAGGCGCGCAGCGGCGCGCCGGCGAGAGCCCCAAGGAGCGCTCGGTCCGCGGGTGGGGGTGCCGTGAGGCCACCGCCTGCCACCTCGAGCGGCTCGGACCGTGGGGGTCGAGGCCCCTGGTGTCGATCTCCGGGTAAGTTTTCGAGCAAAAGGGGACTTGTCTTATTTTTCGATTTCGTCGACCGACTTTATCCTTTATTTTTCAGGCTGAAGCGGAAAGCGGAGACCATGGGGCCCACCCCCGTGAAGTCCCTCCGAGCCAGCGCCGCCGTCCTCAACCGGTCGGCGGAGCAGGACGCGCCCTGGGTCCGCGAGGTCGAGGCCGCGAAGGAGCGCCGTCGGCGGCAGGAGGCCGCAGGTGTTTCGACGGTCGTCGGCCCCGACCCTGCCGCGGTGGGGTCAGAACCGGCGAGGGTGGTGGCGCCCGGCCCGGTCGAGGCGGAACCCAAGTCGCGGTCCTCGGCAGAGGCCGCCGTGGAAGCGGCCACGGTGGGAGCGGCCGCCGATGCGACCGTGGAGGGGGCCGCACCGGCGGTGGGACAGGAGGCGGCACCGGCGAGGGGGCCGCAGCCTCAGCAGGACCCGCCGGTGCAGATGGTGGGCGCGGCGGTGGGCGAGGTTGCTGAGCCTTCCACCGGAGCCCCGGAGGCGGTGGGCGAGGTTGCCGAGCCCTCTACCGGAGCCCCGGAGGCGGTGGCGCCGGAGGTTGAGGTGCCGGTAGAGGGGGCACCGGCGGTCGGAGCGCCAGTTTCCGAGCCGCCGTCGGGCGAGGTACCGGCCCCAGAGGGGTCGACGGCGGAGGCGCCAGCTCCGGAGGCGCTGGTTGCCGAGGGGCCGGTCACCGCCGAGGGGCGGGCGCCCGTGGTCATTACCCTCGACGACGCCCCCCTGGACAAGGGAAAAGAAATAGTGGGGGCCGAGGAGGGCGAGACCACGAGCCGGGCTGAAGCCTCGACCCCTGTCGGAGCGGCGGGCGAGGGCAACGAGGCCGGCCCTTCGACCGGGCCGGGAGGTGCCCCGGCCGCGTCGTCATCGTCGTGGCCAGACTTCGCCACGCTGGCGATAGCGCGGGCCGAGGAGGAGATCCCGAGGTGGGGAGGGCCGCCCCTTCAGTTCAGGGATGCCGCGAACCTCGACGCCGAGCCCATCCTCACTCTGAACGACAGAGATGAGGTCCATCGCTGGCAGTACCTCGAGGGCGTCCGCCAACATCTCGTTCGGCTGCTCAGCGTGGCGTCCGACGCCGTTTCGCGGGGCATGCGGGATGCCACCGAGGTATGATTAATCTGTCAGCTTATTTTGTGGCTCTTAGTGTCTCTTTTCTTCGGATTTATTATGTTTTTCGATTTTCTTTGAGTTAGGAACTCAAAGAGACCTCCCGCCGTAAGTCGCTCTTCATCCGAGGTGAGAGCGGTGTGTGGGCGTCGCTGTCCCGACAGCGGGCCCTGGTCGAGGAGACCCAAAAGAGGCTCGCCGATCGGACCGCTGAGATGGCGGAGCTGCGCACCGCCTACTCGACGGTGAAGGAGGATGCGATCTAGGCTTGGGCGGCTGAAGCTTCAATGCGTACCGAGGTGGACAAGGCCCGAGAAGAGGCTGCCCAGGCCCGCAGGGACCTCGAGCCCCTGGCGGCGCGGGTCAAGGAGCTCGAGGAGGACGTCTCCCAGGCCAGCCGTCAACGTGACCTCCTCAACGTCCAGATCGGGCAGGTCACGGCCCGGTTTAGCGCGCTGAAGGACGAGATCTCGGGGCTGAACGGGGCCGTCCAGGAGAAGGACGCGGCGCTTCAAGCCGCCCGCCAAGAGATCGAGGCCCTGAAGGCGACCGTCTGTGAGAAGGATAGTGCCCTCCTGGGGCTCGAGCGGACGTGCGGGGGGCTCCGCGACGAGGTCGTGGGTTTGAAGACCCATGTTGGGGGTAAGTAGCTTGTTGCGGCCGTGTAGTTGAGGCATCGTGTTAGGTGCTAATCTGCCTTGTCGTGTTTCAGAGCTGGAGCGCGAGAACCAGGAGGCCCATGCGACCGCTAACTCCCTACAGAGCCTCCTGGAAGCCGAGACCCAGAGGACCCAGCTGCTCCAGGGCGCGATCACCTCGGTGTGTGACGGTCTGGGGGTCGAGCCCGACGTCGACACCGGAGAAGACGCTCCGGGGAACTCCTTCGTCCGTCGGGTGGCGGCGCTAGGTCACCTCGCCCGGGAGAAGATACGGGACAGCCTCCACCATGGCGTAAAGAGGGCGCTGGCCGTCGTTCGCTCGGGTTTTGTGTTCGACATGGAGCTCGTCGCCGACGGCTTCATCACAGACCCAGAGCGGACGGACGCGGAGAACGAAGACGCCTGCTTGGATCTGATCGAAGCCGCGGAGGGGCCTGGGAGCCGTCTGGCCTCGCTCTTTGAGCCTGAGGTGGTGCCGCCTGCTGACGACGAAGGCCTGTGAGCCAAATCTGGGCACGGAGGCCCGTGTAATAGGTTAGCTATTTTGAATTTTGGTTGTGGTGGCCGTAGGGGCCTTAAGAACTCGAGACATAAACCAGTTCGTGGTTAATTTGGTTTTATGCGAGCTTTTCTTCCCTTAATGGCTTGGATCGTGCTCCCGTACGATCTACTTAGCACGCAGCTGCGTCCTTTGGCGTGGGGGAGTGAGTGGAGGTACCGTAGCCTCGGAGGCGTGAGTGATCTCGTGGCTCGACTGCCCTTAAGCTTTAGGATGCCGTTGCGGCTTTCGCAGATCGTATGAGAACTTGGCACCATTGACCTAAGGAGTGGCTCTTGAAATTTTTAAAAGAGTGTAAATTTTTCCGGGGACTGAGGGGTTCCCCCCTGTGTAGCCCCCGAGGGAGGGTCGATTCTAGTAGTACAGAGTCGATCCTCCCTCATCGTGAGACGAAAATTTTGACACTGTTGTATTCTTTATTGATGAAAAGGAAATTACAGAGCCTCGAGGCTTTCTAAGGAAAAAAGCGACGTAGCTGTTCAATGTTCCAAGCGTTGGTGAAGATTTCGCCCTTCTCGTTGGATAGCTTGTAGGTGCCAGGCTTTAGTACTTCTGCGATGATGTACGGTCCTTCCCATGGTGGCGTGAGCTTGTGGCGTCCCTTGGTGTTCTGGTTCCGACGTAGCACCAAATCGCCGACGTTGAGGTCGCGCCTGCGTACGTGTCTGTCGTGGTAGCGTCGGAGACCCTGCTGGTACCTGGCAGAATGCAATAAAGCCACATCTCGGGCTTCCTCGAGCTGGTCGAGGGCGTCCTCTCTTGCGGCGTCGTTATTTCTTTCATTGTAGGCCTTTAACCTTGGGGATCCGTATTCTATATCAGTTGGAAGCATAGCCTCGGACCCGTAGACTAAGAAGAACGGAGTAAACCCCGTGGCTCGACTCGGCGTTGTTCTTAGGCTCCACAGGACCGAGGGTAGCTCGGCGGCCCATCTTTTGCCGTGCTTGTTTAGTTTGTCGAAAATTCTGGGTTTTAGGCCTTGTAGGAGCATGCCATTGGCACGTTCTACTTGGCCGTTTGTTTTTGGATGAGCTACGGCCGACCAGAGCACGCGAATGTGAAGGTGGTCACAGAAATCCAGAAACTTTTTACCAGTGAACTGGGTGCCGTTGTCAGTGATAATGCAGTTCGGAACCCTAAATCGATGGACAATGTCGGTAAAGAAGATCACAGCTTGTTCGGACCTAATACTGGTGATGGGACGAGCCTCGATCCACTTGGAGAATTTGTCGATCACGACAAGCAAGTGGGTGAAGCCACCAGTCGTTCTTTTCAGCGGTCCGACGAGGTCGAGCCCCCAAACGGCAAATGGCCATGTGATGGGAATGGTTTGTAGAGTATGCGCCGGGAGGTGAGTCTGCCTTGCATAGTACTGACAACCTTCACAGGAGCGTACTAGCTTGACGGCGTCGGAGACCGCGGTCGGCCAATAGAACCCTTGTCTAAAGGCGTTCCCGACGAGGGTTCGAGGCGCAGCGTGGTGAAGGCAAGCCCCCGAGTGCAGGTCGTTGAGCAGGTCCCTGCCTTCCTTGTTTGTGATGCAACGTTGGAGAATGCCCGTAGGGCTGCGGCGGTACAGCTCCTTACTGTCACCAATGATCACAAAGGTTTTGGCCCGGCGAGCGATCCGTCGAGCCTCGGTCTTACTCGAGGGGAGGTCCCCTTGGATAAGATAGTCGAGGTACGGCGCGCGCCAGTCAGGCTCGATGTCAGATGGTGGGGTTGATCCTTCCACCTGCATGGCCTCGGCCCCGGTCGAGGGAGCCTCTGCCTCAGGTGGGGGGTCGAGCGATGTCCCGTCGACCCCTCCGTCTGACCCAAGGTCGACAGATGGCCGTTGGAGATCTTTTGCGAAAACGTCAGGTGGGACCGTGGCTCGACTTGACGCGATTTTTGCGAGTTCATCGGCGGCCTCATTATGCTTGCGTGCTATGTGGTTGAGCTCGAGGCCGTGAAACTTGTCCTCGAGGTGTCGTACCTCTCGGCAGTAGGCTTCCATCTTGGGGTCGCGGCAGCTCGAGCTCTTCATGACCTGATCGATCACTAGCTGGGAGTCGCCTCGAACATCAAGGTGTCGGACCCCGAGCTCGATGGCAATTCTTAGCCCCGTGACGAGTGCCTCGTATTCGGTGACGTTGTTGGATGCACGGAAATGGAGCCGGATGACGTAGCGCATGTGAACCCCGAGGGGTGAGATGAAGAGCAAGCCCGCGCCTGCTCCTGTTTTCATCAAAGACCCATCGAAGTACATGGTCCAGAGCTCGGCCTGGAGCTGTGCGGGAGGGAGCTGGGTGTCGGTCCATTCAGCCAAGAAATCTGCCAACACCTGTGACTTTATGGCTTTGCGCGGCGCATAAGATAGGGTCTCGCCCATGAGCTCGACCGCCCACTTGGCGATCCTACCCATGGCTTCCCGGTTCTGGGCTATCTCTCCCAGGGGGAAAGAAGAAACCACAGTAACTGGGTGGCCCTCAAAGTAGTGTCGGAGCTTGCGCCGTGTCAAGATAACAGCATAAAGCAGTTTCTGGATTTGAGGGTAACGGACCTTGGTTTCTGAGAGCACTTCGCTAATGAAATAGACCGGCCTTTGGACGAGCAAGGCGTGAGCCTCCTCGGCCCGTTCGACGACCAGGACTGCGCTGACTACTTGTGATGTCGCAGCGACGTAAAGTAGGAGCGGCTCTCCTGGGGTCGGAGGGACGAGAATTGGCGAGTTAGAGAGTGTGACTTTGAGTTTGGTGAGGGCTTCCTCGGCCTCGAGGGTCCAGGAAAAATGCTCCGATTTCTTCAAGAGGCGGTACAGAGGGAGCGCTTTTTCACCGAGGCGCGAAATGAAACGGCTGAGCGCCGCTAAGCAGCCCGTGACCCTCTGTACGCCTTTCAGATCTCGGATGGGGGCCATCTTGGTTATCGCAGAGATTTTTTCTGGGTTGGCCTCGATGCCCCGCTTGGACACGATGAACCCCAGAAGCATCCCTCGGGGGACGCCAAAAACACACTTTTCTGGATTGAGCTTGATATTCTTTGCTCGAAGGCATTTGAAGGCGACGTCGAGGTCGTTTACTAGATTATCGGCTCGTTTGGTCTTGACTACGATGTCATCGACGTATGCCTCGACGGTTGGTCCGATGTGCTCTCCGAAAACGTGCTGCATGCATCGCTGGTACGTTGCCCCTGCGTTCCGGAGACCGAAGGGCATCGTAACGTAGCAATACATGCCGAACGGGGTGATGAATGAAGTCGCGAGCTGGTCGGACTCCTTCATTTTTATCTGATGGTAACCGGAGTAAGCGTCTAAGAACGAAAGAGTTTCACATCCCGCAGTTGAGTCAACGATTTGATCAATGCGTGGCAAGGGAAAGGGAACTTTCGGACATGCTTTATTTAAACTAGTATAGTCTACACACATCCTCCACTTCCCACTCTTTTTCTTAACTAACACAGGATTAGCTAGCCACTCGGGATGGTGAACCTCCTTGATGAACCCGGCCTCCAGTAGCTTGTGGATCTCTTCGCCGATGACCCTGCGCTTCTCCTCGTCGAAGCGGCGCAGGCGTTGCTTCACCGGTTTGGACCCGGCCTGGATCTCCAAGGCGTGCTCGGCGACTTCCCTGGGTATGCCCGGCATATCCGAGGGACTCCACGCAAAAATGTCGACATTTGCGCGGAGAAAGTCGACGAGCACGGCTTCCTATTTTGGGTCGAGGGTGGCGCTGACGTTCAGCGCCTTTCCGTTGGGATCAGCGGGGTCGAGGGGCACGAGCTTGACGTCCTCCGCGGGCTCGAAGCTGCCGGTGTGGCGTTTCGGATCGGGAATCTCATTGGCAAGACCGTCGAGGTCTGCGGCCAAGGTTGCCGATTCCAAAACCGCCTCGCCGTGTTCGACGCACTCGACGTCGCACTCGTAGGCATGTTCATATGAGGGCCCCACAGTGATGACGCCGTTTGGGCCGGGCATCTTGAGCTTGAGGTAGGTGTAGTTCGGCACGGCCATGAACTTGGCGTAGCACGGGCGCCCGAGGATGGCGTGGTATGTCCCATGGAATCCGACCACTTCGAAGGTGAGGGTCTCCTTCCTGAAGTTGGCCGGTGTGCCAAAACAAACGGGCAGATCGACCCGTCCGAGGGGTTCTGCCCGCTTCCCTGGCACGACTCCGTGGAAGCCCCCGACGCTAGGTTGTAAGCGCGCTCTCTCGACCCCCAGGAGGTCGAGGGTCTGGGAGTAGATGATGTTGAGGCTGCTCCCACCGTCCATAAGTACCTTGGTGAGGCGCGTGTTGGCGATGACGGGATCAACGACAAGTGGGTAGACTCCCGGATTGGGGATGTAGTCCGGATGATCATCACGGTCGAAAGTGATGGCCACCGCGGACCAGTCAAGGAAACGAGGGACCGCCGTTTGCACGGAGAAGACCTCTCGCCGTTATCGCTTGCGCTGGCGCGCTGAGAGGCGGGTCGAGGGTCCTCCGTAGATCATGAAGCAGTCGTGGATCTCGGGGAATCCCTCCTCCTTGCCATCACCCTTTGGGTCTTCCTTCTTGTCGGTGCTCTTGCTGCCTGCGCCCTCGAAGTACCTGCGGAGTATATGACAATCTTCGAGGTTATGGTTAATGGGTCCCTTGTGGTAAGGGCACGGCTCTTTAAGCATTTTGTCGAAGATGCCCCCGCCGGGGGGCCTCGAGGCTTTTTGCGTTCGGTAGCGGCGACAAGCTCGTCGGCCGGGGCCTCGAGCTTGCCCTGCTGACCTTTCTTCTTCTTGCGGTTGTTCCTTTTGGAGCCCCGGGTGGAGCTCACAGGATCGTCGGCTTTCTGCTTCCCAGTGTCCTGCTCGCCGCCAAAGATGGCACCAACTGCCTCCTCGCCGGCGGCGAAGTTGGTGACGATGTCCATCAGCCCATTGGCAGTGAGGGGGGTGTGACGGCCTAACTCTCGGACCAACTCCTTGCAAGTGGTGCCCGAGAGGAAAGCCATGATCACGTCAGAGTGGGTGACATTGGGGAGCTCGGTGCGTTGCCTGGAGAAACGCCGTATGTAATCCCGGAGGGATTCACCTGGCTTCTGCTTGCAACTCCGGAGGTCCCACGAGTTGCCGGGGCGCATGTAAGTTCCCTTGAAGTTTCCCTCGAACACCCTTACGAGATCACCCCAGTCGTGGATCTGTTGGGGCGGCAGATCCTCGAGCCAGGCTCGAGCGGTGTCTGAGAGAAACAGGGGGAGTTGTCGGATGATGACTCGGTCGTCGGTGGCCCCGCCCAGCTGACATGCCAAGCGGAAGTCGGCGAGCCAAAGTTCGGGTTTGGTCTCGCCGTTGTACTTGGCAAGAGTCGTGGGAGGGCGGAATCGTGCCGGGAGTATCGTCTCACGGATAGCCTTACTGAAGACCCGAGGGCCCGGAGGCTCGGGTGAAGGGCTGCGATCCTCCGAGCTGTCGTAACGCCCGCCCCTGTGCACGTGGTAACCCCGAGCCACACCGTCACCGTGCTTGCGCGTGCGGCGCTCGACGATGTTGCCACGGGTGTCTCGAGGTCCCTGGTCGTGAGCGACGGGCTCAGGGGCGGGAGCCATCCGGATCCGTCGGGCAGGTTCGGGATGAACCGTGGCCTCTCTCTCCTGCCGAGAGGGCTCCGCGAGCCGCTCCGAGGCGGGCTCGCGTCGCCTCGAGGCAGAGCTCTCGGCCTGCTGCAGGGCAGCGGTCTCGAGGAGTTCTCGGATCTCATCTCGAGCCCGGCGCGCTTCGGAATTCGATGGCTCGGGCATGTTACGGAGGAGCATGGCGGCGGCGACGACGTTCTGGCTGGCTCGAGCGAAGACCGGGGGATCGGTTACCCGGTCCTCGTCGATGCGACGGTTGACGTCGCGAGCTCTTCCGCGAGCTCTCCCGCCAAGTGCGCGTTCCGCACGCTCATGCTCGAGAGTTTGTTGGAGTAGACGCAGGTTTTCTCGTTCCTCGTCGAGCCTCTCCCGCAACTCGCGGATTTGGTCGAGCTGCGCCCCCTGATCCGCAAGGAGCTGAGCCTCGCCTTGCCCGGCAGGGTGCCCGTCGTGAGGGGGCGTGTGCCTTCCTCCGACCGGCTGTTCTTCCTGCGAATCCGACGCGCTTTCAACATCGACGTTGAAGCACTCGCGGGTCGGATCGTAGGTGTCATCAGCCGAGTCGGAGTCAGGGGCGCCGAAATAATAGTATGACGGGGGGATGTATGGTCGTTGCGAGCCGCTACCGGGGTTGCGGCGTGGGGAAGCGGTCACACGGGGTTCTGTTTCTGGCGCCTCAGTAGAGTCCAGATAATCAGAAGCCGGCGTGGACGCGACGAGGTCAAGGGTGGAGCGTAGATGGTGCCCAGGGAGTTCCTCATAAGCACTCATACAAGTGCTCACGGAAGAAGCGTACGCCTGGGCAGCCGGAACTAGCCCAAACGGAAACGGCGAAGGCGATGTTGCCGCCCATGCCGGGAGAGAGGTACGGGGCAGCGACGTCGCACCAGGCGGAGGAGCGGCGGGATTCTCCACTGGCATGCTGTCCTCGGCCAGGCCCATCCTGCCCAGACTTTCCACGAGAAAATCCGGGCCGGCGTCTGACTGGGAAATGCCGAATCGGGGAACCCCATTGCCCTCCGTGAGGCGGAGACGATGGTTGCGCCGGGCTCGCCGCCGCCGAGCGGCTCGCGCCTGCCTGGAGCGACGGTACCGGCGGATTGCTCCCCCGGGCTGGGAGAGCTCGTAATCCTCGTCGGTAGGGTGTCTTGGCGGGAGCAGGACCATATCGTAGCCATAGCCGAGCGACATGAACTCTAAACTCCCGAACCAGATCACCGTGGCCAACGGGATAGGGCGTTCGGGGTCAACCATCCAGGAAAAAGGCGGGAAAGCGACGTTAGCACGCAGCGTCCCCCTACCTGGCGCGCCAACTGTCGGTGTTCGGACCCGAGGGGGTCCTAAACCAACGAGTAAAATGCTGTGTGTCCCTTTCCTGGATGGTGATGCAAGGAGAACACACGGCGGTTTATCCTGGTTCGGGCAAAAGAAGGCCCTACGTCCAGCGGGGGAGGAGAGGTTTGTATTTCCTTACACCGAGGTGCTTGTGTAGGGGCTACAAGCTTGCGAGAGAGGGCGACGAGCCCAAGTCTCAAAGGAGAAAAAGAAAGAGTACAAGATGATTGCTTGAGATGTTGATCGCTATGTTGTGTATCACTGGTTGTCCGTCCCCTTCTCCAGAGCCCTGGCCTACCCTTTTATAGGACGAGAGGAGGCCAGGACGACGGGAGCCTTGAGATGACGTTTTGTCGATCCTGTTGAGGTGGCTGTAGCGACGTGCCTCAGAAATGGGAGGCCATCCTCTAGGACGTGATGTCGTAGGCGTCGAAGTGACCCGGAGCGTCGTGCCATACCGTCCTTCCTTCCCTGTTGCGCTGTGTTGGGGGTCGAGGCCGGGTCGAGGCCAGGTCGAGGCCGAACGGATAAGTCCGAATCCCTGGAATCGTGGTGTACGGACTTTGTCGTATCTTTCCTCGAGGGTAACTAGTGATGTACAGTGTGAGGTAAGGTGGGTACAGTGACGTTTTTCACCTCCCATCACGGGATGGGCGGTTCAACAGTGAGGACTGACACTGGTATTGTTCCCACGTCGACCATGCGTGCAGCCATGCCGGTAGGTGGTAGTAGGTAATTGCATTAAATGCTAGGGCTTTTGTCCGGAGGTAGGTAAAGAGAGGGGGTCGAGCGCCTCGACCCGGGCTCACGCGAGTCGGAGCGCTCCCGGGGGGGCGGTCGAGCCCCGTGCGGGTCGGAGCGCGGTCGAGGCCTCCCGTCGAGGGGGCCTCGTACGAGTCGGAGGCGGGATGCGGTCGAGGCATTCCGTCGAGCCGGCCTCGTACGAGTCGGGCCTGTCGCGTGTTTTGAAGTGGGTCGTGCTTTGCCGTGACTGGGCTACTTTAATTTACATTATCGTTGAATGTGGGTACCCCTATGGCATTGGTACCGACAAGAACCTTTTGAAATATTAATGTTACATTATTCGCTCTAACAAATCTCACTCTTATTGCAGCTATGATTAACGCCCCTTTTCGATACACACTGTTCCCAAAGGATGGTGCAGGGACTTCTGGGCAAACAGGTGGAGGTGGACAAGAAGGTGGAGATGGACAGCAACTGGCTCTTCTGCAGTTAGGTATGGTACAACCATCTTATACATCGCCCCTAACCATATACTTGAGATGTATCACAATCTAATTATTAAACTACTTTGTGCGGATTGTCATGCAGGTTACACAATTCAATCACCTGGCTCTTCATCAGGAGATTCAAGTTTCGCCCTAACACCGGACTCGCCACTTGACTCACCACTGTACAAGGAAGATGATCCATTTGCCCCACCAGCATCTTTGTCCAGATCAACAAGTTGGGACCAAATGACCAAAGTACTTGAGACATCAGAAAGGCACATTTAGTCTAGCTTCAACCCTTGTGTATAACATTGTCCAATTAAAACAATAGAACTTGTCTAGTCGTCTCTATGCTAACACAACTCATTTACAGCTACGGAGGCTAAATCCAAAGATGTGGAGACACGGGAAGCGGCAAACACTCGAGAAAGCTGTGCCTGATGCGATGACTACCTGCCCTTCCTCTGTGAAGTGTGTCGTGAACTTTGGTTGTCAATTTCAGTTTGGTTGTGAACTTATGGTTGTGAATCTTGTGAACTTGTTATGCATTTGAACTTGAGATGTATTTGTGATGAATGTTTGTGCTAAATGTGCTTGTCGTGATGTTCATGTTTGATTGGAATATATCTTGTATAAGAGTTCATTTTTGATTGGACAAACCATGACACACATCATCACCTGCACATAAGAAAGACTAAACTATGTATATTTGATCCACCTTTTTTGAGAAAAGGGTTAGATTTTATTAGTAGGACACCAATACATTTACATCTAGCCCCTCAAAATGGCACCCCTGAACACATAAATGATTATAGATAATTCTTCTAAAGGAGTACCCAAGCTTCGCCATCGCTGACCAACATTGTCGCAGCCTATGTTCTTAAGGCGTAAAGGCGAGGCACGGCGACACACCACCTTCCAGACGCCTAGGCGCCCGCCTTGCCCGCCTAGGCGGCCATTCTGCAAGGCGATGGGGGAGCGCCTGGACGCCTAGGTGTCGCCTAGGCGACGCCTTGAGAACATAGGCCGTCGCCCGGTCCTTCTACATCTCCTGCAATAAAGACAACCCAGGATGGAGCTCACGGTCAATACCCGAATCGACGAAGAGTCATCACGTCCTCTATCCTGTTCAAGTTTAAGATCTTTTGGTGAAGCTTCTCAGTGCAACCACAACAACAAATTGGAGCTATCAGTTTAGTTGAAGACAGAGGACCTCATGCTGGAAATACTGCCATCGCAACTGGATTTTTTTCCTCAATCGTGGTTGAAGACAATAAACCAATCATGACTCTCATATCTAATTTATCATGGTCGTAAGTTTGGGTCACGGGACATAAATTAAATAGGACTCTGTCTAATCTCTATTTCATCATGTGCTATTACTCATAGTAAAAATGACTATGACTCTTATGCTCCAGAGAGTGGAGGGACACACAAATAGTGAGAGTGTGTGATGGACAAAAAAAAATAGAAGAGAAACTTTCAAAATATGCACGGTGAGGAATATTTTCTCCATATTTTCTTGGCTTTAATTTGTATCTTTCTATTCTTATTTCATGATCAGATTGAAAAAATATAGGACAAAAATAAATTGGATGAACCTAATCGGATCCAAAATAATCTATTATTTATTTTGAACCACATGATAAGCGAATTTCGATATGTTTTCGTCGAGATGGAGTTAGATGCATTTTTAGATGTTGCGGTAGCTATAACTAGATGTCCCCACAACAAGTTGAGTTTGTGGCAATGGCTTTTTCCTGCCTGTTGCTGAATTGTTTGGTCGAGATGAGATGTGTTTTTCTAGCATGTTTTTCAATGTTCCAACAAGCAACTTAGTTTGTTTCAAATATTATGTATCGTGTTCAACAGGTTTTATCTTGTTGTTTCATAAGAACTTGAGATCTTGCAATGACAGTGTGTTAATGTTGCAGTCGTCTCTCTCCCTCCTCGTCTTTGTCATGTGTGGGCAGTGTAGCACTATGGCGTATGTTGGTGCGCGATTGCACTCTAGTGAGCGTGGGTCCTCCATCATGCAGGGACAGGCGAGGCGGGCACATAGGACATGATGAGGAAAAAGGCCAGGTGCACGGCATGGGATACACGCGGACTATTTTTATTAACCTTATGGCCGACACAGTGTCTAATATTTTATTTGCGTCTGGACATCCAAGCGGTAGCAATTCCATACTACAATCAGTAGAATTGGCTAGGACCTGTTTTCCTGTTTTGTAGTATTTTTCAAGGAAAATGGATATAAAGATAATAACAAATACTTTTGTATGTTGCAACCAAATTTACATCTTGCATCATCTAGTCTAATACGTTTTGAACTCAAACTTTTAACAGTTATGAGTATGTGTGTGTGAGTTCAGCTCAAGGATATGACAATATACTACTACTCTTAGTAGAACTGGTTAGAACTCTTATGCTCTGGAGAGTAAATTTGGTGAAAAAAGAATTTGTTCTTTAATATTAAGTATAAATATAGAAATAATATATATACTAGCAAACATGCTCATACATTTTTAACGGGATGTGCAATTGGTTGTGTGGTCACACAAAGCTATCTATCTTGTTTGGTTTAATTGGCTCAGACCTATCCTTATTTCAGTTGAATCCTAAGGCCCAAAATAATGCTAGCTACAAATATTGTATGGGAAACTAACTCAACTAAGATAGGTGGCTATTATCTATATTTGTTTTTTTGGAACGATTATCTATATTTGTTGAGAGTTCAAAAGGGGTAGAAGGCTAGTCACACATGTGTGCGCCAAGTTGCAACACAAATGGCCTTTTGTTGACCTAGCAAGGTTACAACATGAGTGGTGCGATACTGAAGAAGCTAAGGTTTTACAACTCCAAACCAAGTGAGAGACGGTGAACAAAGAGGTGAGAGTAAGGAACGGCCGTGAAAGTGGGAAGGATCAAAATGAGTGACAGAAAAAGAGGGTGGGAGTGATTGATGAGCGACCGAGGGAGGGAGGAAGAAATATTCTCCTTTTAAAATTACATGGTTATGTTTGTATTTGCTTTTAGAAAGTGTTTCTTTGCTGCAAAAAAAATAGAACGCCAACCAAATGGGTGGAATTGAAGCTACATACTTTTGCAGCCTAATAAAATTTTCGCAACACCTTGGACCTTGCTTTTGGTTTTCTGCTTTATGCTTTTCCAAATGGGTGGAAACATATAGATGTTTTATACTCCCTTCTCTCAAAATAGGTGCACATGTAACTTATCGAGGAGTCAAACTCTTTTGAAGTTTGACTAAATATACAGAAAATAATATCAATATTAATATCTCCGAGTAAGATTATGATGAAAAAAATATTCCACAATCAATCTAATGATACTTATTACACATCATAGGCATTAGTATTTTTATATATTTGATCAAATTTAAAGAAGTTTGACTTCTCGATAAGCGAGATATGGACTTACTTTGGGACGGAGGCAGCAATTGTTTAAAGAGAGATAATGAGTGGTATTCTTTGTAGTTGTTTCAGCCAAATAGCTTATAATGTTCTCACAACACATAGCCAACAACTAGTTGTGCTCACACAGACCAGAATGCTTATAGTAAACTAAATCATTAAAAGGGAGGACAGAGAGGAATAAATAAATAAACTAAACTAAAAAACATAAGATCAATGAGCGTTGCTGATCGTATACCCATACCTCATACTGACAATCCCTATACTAATGATACGGACAGGGTACTCAGTTGCTGTTAGTATAATCAAACTCAAATCAACCACAATGATGGTACCCCATACTGACTCTGTATTCATGTACTTGTTAGTAATCAACTCAAATCCACAATGATATATCTAATGAACATTATATTAATCTAACAGACATGTCTCTAATCAACATGGAATAACTAGCATATAAACAGATGTGACAATCGTCATCATCTTAGTTGATGTTGAGTTCCTGATGAACAACAGCCTTCTCCCCTACCTCGCCTTCCTCGTGCTCCTCGCTCGAAGCGGGTCGCGGTATGTTCCAACCCGGGGAATCAACTTCGCCCGCGAAGTGCCAACCACTGGCGGAGCTAGAGGGGGGCCAGCAGGGGCCACGGCCCCCCCTAAGGCTGCTGAAAATTTTTAACCCCCATGCTGTAATTGGGTCCACTGGCGGAGCTAGAGGGGGGCCAGCAGGGGCCACGGCCCCCCCTAAGGCTGCTGAAAATTTTTAACCCCCATGCTGTAATTGGGTCTACTTAATTTGATATTGTTTGCTTTTACACTAATTTAGTTACATGGGCTTCTGATTATTTTATTTGGCCTGCTAGCTGTCGTGAGGCTTGGGCAGTTGGGCCATCAATGCACGCACAGGTAGCTGTCGTGAGGCTTGGGCAGTTGGGCCATCAATGCACGCACAGGCAGCACAGCTTGTTTGCTCACGGGAAATTGGGAGACCGAGGGCCCTTCGCCGCTGCTGCCTTGCGCCCTTGCCTCCTCAAGTCCTCGTCTTCTCACCCCCAATTCAGAAATCCCTAACCCTCGTGGCCACAGCAGCACAGGACAATCGACCAGGCGTAGAGGCGCCCAGGCCCCTGACCAACGACGAGTCCGCGAGAAACAGCCGAACTGGTAGGCGGCACCGCAGTCCGCGGCAGCCGATCGGCCAGGACTCCAGTATCCAGGAGGCCAGGATGCGAAGACCTAAATCGATCAGTGAGAAGTTGATCAAGGTAACTTAGTGATACTTTGTAAAATAATCACTTTTATTTAGTTGATGTTCATGAGAATTTTTTGTATATTCTAATTTGGAGTATTGGACAATTATTTTTTTAAGGATAATCATGGTACTCAAAAAGAGGACACTAGATTCTTTTTACAAGAAGAATGTTACTGTTGCTTGTTCTGACGAGGAGACACTTGAAGATGAAATTGCTAATTGGCTTGCTGCACAACAAGAAGAGGATGAAAAAGATGAAGAGGTAGCAGAGGAGACTCCTAGGCAAACAACACCTAAAGTTCAGAGAGTGAATTGTGATGCTACAAGTGTTTTAATGGTAGAGCGTGATCCAGGCCTGCGCTGTCAAATTTGGGATTATCCTCCTAATAAACAAGACCAAGTTATTAGAGCATATATGAAGCACGGTCCATACCAATTTATTAAAGATGTGTACCCTCCTTCAGGTTCGAAGCCATTCGTAATGAAATAGGTGATGCTAAGTTTTGCTTGATTGTTGATGAATCAAGAGATGAGTCTAGAAAAGAACAAATGGCAGTTGTTCTTCGCTTTGTTGACAAAGAAGGTTTTGTCCGAGAACGATTTTTGGATCTTGTGCATGTTCATGATACAAACTCTGCAACTCTAAAACAAGAAATATGCTTTGTTTTATCTGCCCATAATTTGGATGTCCAAAATATTCGTGGACAAGGTTATGATGGTGCCAGTAACATGAGAGGAGAGTGGAATGGACTCCAAGCAAAGTTTATGGAAGACTGTCCTTATGCATATTACGTCCATTGCTTTGCCCATCAATTACAGTTAGCTCTTGTTGCTGCATCCAAAGAAGTAACTGAGGTTCATAATTTTTTTGAACATCTTGCTCTTGTTGTCAATACTGTTGTGTCCTCCACTAAGAGAAATGATGACCTTCATGGACAATCAAGTTGCTGAAATGGAGCATCTAATTGAACTTAATGAGCTTGAAACTGGAAGTGGTGCTAACCAGATTAGAACCTTGCATCGTCCTGGGGATACTAGGTGGAGCTCACATTATGATTCAATTTGTAGTCTTTTAAAGCTTTACAAGCCTACATTTCTAGTATTGAAAGATATTGCTACTGCTAAAGGTTCTGGAACCACACCTGCTGGACGAGCAAAGGCTGCTGGTGCTGTCAAATTAATGATGTCATTTGACTTTGTTTTTATTTTACATGTTATGAAAGAAACTCATGGGCATCACAGACCTGCTTTGCAAAAAGCTACAACAAAAAACTCAGGATATTGTCAATGCTATGGACAATGTGGCCACTACCAAGAAATTGATCCAAAATTTAAGAGATCATGGCTGGAGTGTCCTTCTTAATGATGTGACATCATTTTGCATAAAACAAGGAATACAAGTGCCAGATATGAATGCCTTCTATGCGGACTATATTCGATCTCGTGCTGAGAATGAGCTATCAGTTGAGCATCACTACAAATATGACATTTTCACAGTTGCTGTTGATCAACAATTACATGAGTTAAATAGCAGGTTCAGTGAACAAGCCATAGAGCTTCTCGTTTTGTGTACATCTTTGGATCCTAGAGATTCATTTAGATCATTCAAAATTGATGATATCTGCTTGCTAGCTTCAAAATTCTATCCTGCTGATTTTTCTGAACAAGAAAGAAATAACTTGAGACATCAATTACAACATTATGTGCTTGATGTCCTCACAAATCCACAGTTCCAGAATTTATCAACTATTGCTGATCTATGTCGTCGAATAGCTGAAACTGGAAAATCAAATGACTATTATTTGATTGACAGGTTATATAACATCCCTCATTTTTTATGCGTTGTTCCAAATCATTTTTGTAGATGGCAAATACTAAGCATTTTTTCTTTGACAGATTGATTCGGCTTGTTCTAACACTACCAGTATCAACAGCTACATCAGAACGTGCATTCTCTGCAATGAAACTTGTGAAGACAAGACTCCGAAATAAAATGGGAGATGAATTTCTAAGAGATTGCTTGATAATCTACATTGAGAAGGAGATTGCAATTGAGTTCACGACTGATACACTTATTGATAATTTCCATGATATGAAGACACGCAGAGTAAGACTAAAATGAAAAAGGTTAGTTCCTATTAATACTTTTGCCTACAACAATTTTTATGTACTGAAAATATGAAACCATGACTTTATATGTGATACATTTGGTAAAATTACATGCAATCTTCATCGTGCCTGACAGTTCGATTATAGCAATCGATTAATTGTAAGTGGCTGGCCCCCCCTATGTTGAATTCCTGGCTCCGCCACTGGTGCCAACCCGTGAAATCAAAGTCGTCGTCGTCACCCACCTCCTCCTCCCAAAAGTCCTTCAACGACTGCTGGCTCTCGGCCTGCTCCCTGAGGAACTCGTCGTCCACCAAGACGACGCCGCCGTTGGCCTTGTACTCGGCGCGCATCCAGGCCTGGTACTCGGCGCAGCTGTCGCTCAGGGCCTCGAACACCTCGATGGCCTCGGCGGTGGAGTAGATGCTCGTGAGCTTGCCCCTCTTCCACGACAGGCACGCGCTCGACCTCCTCCTTGGGCAGCGGCGTCAACCGTCCCTCCCTCGCTGCTGGAGCCTTGTTGCCGCCGGCCACCGCGATCCCATCCACAGGTTTCTCGTCGACGCAGTGTGTCGCGGTCGCGGCATCTTCCGCTTCTTCCAGCTGATCCTTCTCAACGACGGTCACCGCCGGCTCCGCGTCGGACTTCCTGTTGGTGGCTGAAGCCATCGTCGTCGGGCCCTCCTCACTACAACAGCCGCCGACGCGTTCGACGAGTATACCCACCAAACTACGTACTCTACTTGGCATGGAGATTTCGATGGGTTGATTGGCAATTGTGGCCTTCTTTTGTGGGTACCGTACGAGGCGAACCTAGCGCTGCGGGCTCTGGTAGGATTCGGGCGGGGTGCGGTCCCGTCGTCTCTGAAGAGATTCCGCCCAGTAGAATACGTCTCTCTCGCTCTCGTTGGACAGGGCCTCTTCTCCACTATTCCGAAACGGCCCATCCCAACAAAGTCTGCCGATTAATTGAGTGCGGGCAATCCAGCAGCCCAATTTCGAGAAGTTGTGGACCAGTCCGCTCTTTCCTTCTCGTCCGCTCTTCCTTCTCTGACAACGCTTCAATACTCCGTCTCTGCAGTTTCTTCTCCATGGGCTCAACAGCTCCGGCAAAACGACTCATAAGGACCAGATTCTGAGAGGTTTGGGCATCAATTCAATCCACTACAGTGTGCTACTACGTATCGAGAAACATTAATGTTTGACCTTGGAAATTGGAATGAAAGACTCGAAGGGCAACAAGAGCCATTTGGACTTGTAGAGCTTCATTGCCCTAAGCTTCTTTATAGCTCCATTTATACACGTAGTATTTAGGCATCCCATTGCACCATAGAAAATTCAACAACAAGGATCCAAAAAAAAAATGAAGATCGTTTACAAAAAGGTCAGCACCGGCGACGCCTGACGCAACCATCGCCGCTCGGTTCCGCGAGACGTTCCGAGAGCCGTTGTCGTCGTCCAAGCGCGAGGCATTGCAGGAGCTCTACCCCTTGATCGGTGCTCGCGGGCGGCGGCGCATGAGCCTGGACTAGCGGGGTCATCTCCCCTCGTCGCAAAATTTGTTCTTTACTTAGTACACTATCTTATCTCCACCCGTTCTCCCCTCGTCGCAAAATTTGTTCTTTACTTAGTACACTATCTTATCTCCACCGTCAAGCCGGTGATCTGTGTTAGTGTGCGTTTGTGCGGTGTCCTTGACAACTCGCTGTTGTTCACCGCATAACTGTGTTGCATCAACTCTAACTTCTCTTAATGAAACACGTGCCAAGCACGTTCTCGAAAAAAAAGTAAGCAAATGGAAAGGAAAGCTTATATCTTATGGCAGTCATTTAGTTTTGATAAACTCTATTTTGACCAATCTTACGATGTATATGATGTCCTCCTTTGAAGTACCAAAAAGGATCTTTAAAAAGTTGAATTTTTATAGATCAAGTTTCTTTTGGCAAGGGGACAATTATAAGAAATAATAGAGACTGACAAAATGAGAAATTATCTACCTACCAAAGGAACAAGGTGGCTTAGGGATCCTAGAACTTGCGACTGAAAATGCCAGCAAGCGGCTCTTTAAATTAATAAATGAAGATGGGGCTTGGCATAGAACTTCTTACAAAGGAATACTTAAAACAAGACTTTATAGGAAACATATTCAAAATCACGAGACTCAAGCTTTTGGTCAGGCCTTATGAAGGTCAAAGAACGTTTCCTGGATTTATCTTCTTTAATCTACACAACGGGGCAGGTGTTAGATTTTGGGAGACATGCAAGTGGTTAGGAAACTTGGCTCTCCAAAAAAAAAAATAATACCCAAGTTTATACAATATCGCTAGGGAAGAATATTACATTTGCTCAGGTTTTTAGTTATATACCACTTAATTTCACTTTCCTCCGACAACCTAATGCCATGTCCTCCATGGGGTCCATGGATGACATTCCCTTGAAGCCCACAGTAAGATACAAATGGCCTCAAGTTAGGGTAAATTATGGCTCTAAGAAGTTTTAAACAACAACCTTAATATATAGCCTAATAAAACTATTTCAACCCACGTCAAGAAATAACTTAGAACTACTATAAAAACAACTAAGACAGATCCATAGGGCCACCAAACAACGCCATATCCTTAGCAAACACACTAGCAATATGCCCTATGTTTTGCAGGCATTCACGACGTTTTAAGCACACAAAGAAATGCTCATGGAAGCGATGAGGCCATGCTTGCTCGGCATGCATCCATACAAATAGCTCAACGAAAAATATTGGTGCTGAGAAATGGGGCCATTGTTGCACATGCATCCAGATGCAGCCATTGGTGGGAGTTTCCTTGAGCACTCCCAACCATGAAACTAGATGGTTTCTATCCTCATTAATTATGGTGCCAACTAAGTAAAAAGATGATGTGGCACTCTAATTAAAAAAGACAGATAAGGAAATGGTTTCTTACAGTAAGAAAACATGTCTACACGAGTACCAAGATATAAGGGCGCCCTCAACGGCTGTCGAAGTCACCGGCTCACGCTAAAATTTTTCCAATGTGACAGAGAGAGTACGAAAAATGTTCTCGCTAGCGAGCAACTAAGCGCCAGTGTCGCTCACCTCCCAATAAAAACTGTATGTTCTCGCTAGCGAGCAACTACACGCCAGTCTCGCTCACCTCCCAATAAAAACTATGTCTCTGCCCATTCCACTTTTTCAGGACATGCACAGCGAGCCCGCCTTGCCTTCCTTTGTTTATTTTATTTTATGTCCACGTAAGCCGGCAATTCGAAAGACCGCTGCGGATTGATAGAGGATGCAGGGAGAAGATATGTGATTGGATAAAAAATAATTCTATAGAAACCATCCATAGGACCATAGTTTTTATACGTAGTGTCCACATAAATTAAATAGACATAGAAACTACGTGTGGCTTCTAGCATTAGGACTGCCATTAGCATGAGCGCAACCATCAACACACCATCTATTCCATTTTTAATGTATTCATAGTTGTTTGTCTGGTAATACTCCCTTCGTTTTATATTTAGATGTTGTATTTTCGTATGCTATGCATAGAAACTTCGAGAAGAGAGAAAGTAAGAAAAAGACAAGTAGTGTTAGATGGTCCTATATTTAAATGCACACTTATTATTTTGAGATGAATTTTGAACTCTATAAGTAGACTTATTATGGGACAACAGGGGTACATGTTTATTTTGTTTCGAGAGCCTGCTTAACACGTGTTTCATTAAGGAGAAATTAAGGAGTTTTTTTATGAAAAGCAAACTTAATAGCACCAGGTGTTGCAATAATGGTGAATGAATCACCAGTTACAGATTGCAAGGCCGTTACTGTGGTACAGCTGTTTACATGAGTATTATTAGTACAGGTAAGGTGCATTTGGGAACAAATTGTACTCGAGGAGCTAAAAGCCTGGGTAGCTAGGACATGAGTTATGGTGTTGAGCTTTCGATGGACCTTGAAAATCTTGCGCCTTGTTTAGTTTGCCTCAAAGTTCTAAGTTTTTTCACTTTCTCTCCATCACATCAATTTTTAACCGTTTGTATGGAGTATTAAATGTAGGTAAAAAAATAACTAATTATACAGTTTAGTTGGAAATCACGAGATGAATCTTTTGAGCCTAGTTGGTCTATGATTGGACAATATTTATCAAATAAGACGAAAGTGGTACTATTCATCGGGTTGAAATTTTCTTCAATCTAAACAAGGGCTTGGTATTGTTCCTTGACGAATGATTGGTGATGCTCTTGTGACGCACTTGATTTCTCAATGCGGTGGATTGGTGTGGTCATTGCCATTGAAGAATGTCACCAGTTGTTGGTTGTCCGATAAAAATATCAGGCACTAGACGCCTAGTGTCGAAACAATCTGAGCTGCAAGCGTTAAGGCTGCAACCTCAGCCATGAGTCCAGCCATGAGCTATGGCTGATGTCGTGTTTGGTTGAGTGTTAAGAATGAACATTCCCAAACCAGCTCTCCTCTGCACCTGCATTGATGAGTCAGGCATTGTGGACGCATCCGTATAGCACCTTGTGTCGGTTAGAAGCGCTGGTTGGTTCACCATATAAAGAGGCGGCCCTTGACCATGACGTATAATATAATAGTATATATCAATATAATAATATTAATTAATGTTATATAAGCAAGAAAACATTTTTTTCTCTTTATTAAACTTCTTAGGCACTGGCATTCAACCAAACACATCATCTCCCTACTTGTCTGGCCAGGCATATTTCATTAAAATTTCAGACAACTCTACACCACATTTTATCAGACAAGATAGTCATCCATCTAACCAAACATGCCCTCAATTGTTGCAGTGCCGGCCCTGGAGAGGTGCCAGAGGTGCGACCGCCGAGGGCCGGAGGGAGGGGCCTAGGCCCAGGTATACAGAGACCCCATCCCTACGTCAGGAGCGCGGAGAGGCCCAGATGTTCACCACGTATACCTACGTACGCGAGCGTCGAGCGCCCAGGCCCAGCAGCCGAAGAGACAGAGACACAGAGTCACATACACGGAGCGTCAGATCGCGCCGCCGGCCGCCGTGGAGACCGGAGAGCCGGCCGGAGATCAGGGCTGAGCAGCGATCACTCCAGGGCCCTCCACATCGAGTCGACGACAATGTGACCACGATCACTCCATCGGTTGAAGTGACCTGACCACGGACGCTGCTGGGTCACGGATCGGGGCATCTGCCGGACGAGTCCGGGACACATGGACGGGCATGGGCGTGATCACTGAGCAGAGGCCTTGTTTAGATTCTAAACTTTAGGGTAAAATTTGCATAGTAAATGTCTTGTTATACTGTAGCAATTTTATTTTTATTTGGTAATAATTGTTCAAACATTGATTAATTAGGCTTGAGATATTCGTCTCACAAAGTACAATAAAAATATGTAATTAGTTTTTGATTTTATCTACATTTAGTACTCCATATATGTACCGACATTTTAATGTGATGGGAAATTTTTTTTTATAGTGAAATTCATGCGTGGAGTGGAGGTGCAGAGCCGGCCAGGCCAGCACAACTGCACAAGAGCTTGGAAAGGCACGCTAGTAGTACAGTGCTTGATGAGACGATGACCTGAATGCGTGTCCCCCATGTGCCTGCCTAGATATTCGTTCCCACGCTTTTGTTTTTTCCTCAGAGCGTGCATGTGTTTAGGAGTACGTATGGTAAGTAGAGTGTAGAGGTAGAGGCGTAGAGAGCAGAGCGGGTGCACGTATATACGCGCGTGTGCGTAGCAGATCCGCAGTTGTGCTGCCATGTTTTAAGCCCAAAGCCTATCCTCGTCCATGGACCATGGAGGAAGTCTGCCATGTTCGTGAGATGGCAACCGTTCAATGGTTGCCTTTCCACCACATGATTCAATCGTTGATTCGGTCGAATCCACGGTTGCCACCTCACGATCACTCTCCTCCACGGAGGAATTCGGCCACCAAACTAAAACCTTTTTTTAATAAATAAACTGACAAAAATTGACTCGTGACGCTATGGTTCATGGGCAGATGAGCAGGCTAGAAGCTGGAGCAGTGAACAACGTGCTGCAGGCGCCGCCCATGAATCATTGGCGTCGAACACAAGTCCGTTTCGCCGTCATCTCCGGCGCCTCGCCGATGGCGTGTGGACCTGAGGCGACCTCCTCGCCGACGACCTGAAGTGAATCAACGATTGCCACGTCACGATCATCGCAAAGCTCTCTCGTCCATGGAGGAATTCGGCCACCAAACTAAAACTCTTTTTTTGTGACGAAATTTATTACCTTTTCAGCTTCCCTCTTTGACTGATTCGGTTTCTCCGACAGGCCTTCGAGACGCCCGCCCCGCCACCATCAACAGATCCGGCCGCCGGGCCCCTCAGCGGGACATGCCACCACCGACGGCGACTGACCGCCGCTGGATCCACTCACCAGTGAGTTGCGAGGCAAGACACATGTATGCATATGTGTAATGTGTTAGTGGTGCACGGCTCTCGTTGTAATACTGGTGTGGTAGCCGATTTTTCATCCTGGAGCCCGGTTTAGAATAAAGATCCCAACTTTGGCTCTAGCGAACAAGTCACTATGGTAGGCGAGTATTACAACGGCTCTCGCCTTCATGAAGGTTTGTGTCTTGGCTGTGCGTGATAAGTTTGGCTGTGCGTGAGTGGGTCTAGCCCAGATTTTCTCCTTCGCTAATTCATTTTTCTCTCAAAAAATAAACTGGACTTCTTCATCCTTTTGTTCCAGTGCATGCAAAGCTCCTGCCTCCTGCCTCCTGGCGTTCACAGTTCACATGTTTTTTTTTTGTCTCCGCCATCGAATTTTTCTATTTTCGTTAAAATAAAAGAAAAAAACAATTGTATTTTTCAGTCATTCTCATGACGTCTATGTAACATGCAGCATACGGGATCTGATTTCAGATGATCAATGATCACTCTGTGGATTGGAGGAGCGTATGTGTATAAGGGCGAATGTACTCGTATGTATGAGCATTCCGTGTGTGATTCAATAAAAAATATTATCTATTTATGATGTTTATAAGAAAAATAGGACATACTATAGAAAAAGAAAAAGAAAAGAAAAAAAGTAAAAAAATCGTCGCCGGCCGACAGAACTGAACAAAAAAAAATGGATGCGGAAGCGGCGATTGTTGCGTATGCATCACCATGCAACCGTTCCCTACAAATATATATGAGTATTTTGTAGATAAGGCTGGCCTGGGAAGCCTCTGCAGAGGTGTTGTTGGTCGCCTATACTTTTCCCGTTTCTATATCTGTAAATTAATAATTTGTAGGAGCCAGAACGGGAGCAATCTCTAAAAATCGATTTGTATAGCCAGTTATATGCCGGTCCCAGTCTCTTCAATCGTTGTCCAAAAATCATAAATCCAACTCCAAAAAATAGCAAAAAAAAATTAGGACACCCCACCAATCAGCCACACATGTAAGACACGTGATTTTTTGCGCAAAATTTTTTAGTGCCATTTGTCTATGGGACATCACGAAATGGTGGCTCTGTCCACAAAACACCGCATTTGTTATTTTAGGCTGAATGACACTAAAAACACGATCTTGCTTAGCACACACACCGTCCACGTTAAAAAAGATTGTCTAGCCTGAGAGAGGAGAGAGTGCATGGTACATTGACCAATCTTCATTTGGCCAAATCGTTTTTTTTTTTGTGCGACTTGGGGATTTCATTCATTGATCAATCAGGGCTACGATCAGACGTCAACAGGTGATCGACACAGCTTGGGGCTATATGTCACTCACCCAATCTGTCCTCACCTGAGGCTTGCTTAGCTAAAGTATATAAGCAACTCGGTTACATGAACGACTAGTGAACATCAAAGCAAAATCAATAAAACAAAGGCAAATCTCCCGAGCTTCCCTGATTATTGGCGCAATCCTCGATCGTTGGCTGGTTCCGTTCTTCCATAGCTTTACTAGTTCTTGGTTGTCGGTCTCCAGCTCGAGACGTAAAACACCCTTTGCACGCGCGAAAGCAGCACCGTCCCGGACAGCTATGGCCTCCAAGGTCAAATCTTCCCTTGGCCAAATCTAGTAGCACAGATATATCACAAGAACTGACCATAAATAAATAATGCATGCATTTTCACACATTAAATTGTCTTGACTATCACAAAAATAATTCTTCCGTACAGGTGATCATGTCACACAACTAAACTAGCATAATAGATTCTATCAACTTGGCACAAATAAACTATCGACCGAACATGAATTGCACATTTCACAAATTTGCACCAAGGCCATTTGTACCCTGCATCTCAGCTAGTCTCATGGCTAGGAATCATCAGTGGAGATGTATCTCCAGTGGCAGATTCCGTTAGGACATTTTTAATGTATTAGCGGGTAACCTTAAAATAAACCGCTAGTATAGATACATTCCACTTATAGTTTACTTAACCTGACACCATTACAAATAATTTGAAATTATATGTTTTTGAATTTCCAAATGATCTTTCTGAACAAATGACTAAACTAAAATTGTAGTACTCAAAAAGATTTGCAAATTTGTAGCTTTTTATTTAAAATCATTTAGAGCCCAAAAATTTATGTTTTAAGATTAATAATTCTGAAGTTCCCAAATTTTTAATATGGAGAGAACCCACCGGTCAGCCACACGCGCACGTTACACGATTTTTTTGTGCAAAAAATGGCTCTACACAGCTGCGGGGATCGGTCCTACAACCTATAGCATTGCGCGTAACTCTACCCACTCCACCCATAAGTCACTTGTGTCCACATGAGATATTCATTCTCCCCTTATTATCTTCATTCAATTTTGAAATGATTATTTGGGACCTTGAATGAATTCAAATGAAAAGGTTTTCAACTACAACGTTGTAGATGTCGTCGAGATCTACAATTTTGATTTTCGTCATTTCTTCATCCAATGTTGTTTAAAAATTTTAAATTTTAAATGTGATAAATTCAAATATATTTTTCTTGCATATATAATTTCAAATGAAAAAATTGTTAACTATAAAGTTACATAACTCTTCGAGATGTATGACTTTGATTTTGATCGTTTCTCCATCTAAGGTTGTTTGAAACATTCAAATTTTGCTTTGTTGTGTCTATTTTTAGAGACAACTCTAGATCCAGTGGTCTCTATAAATCAATTTGTAAAGGCGGCTGCATCAAGAGTCGCCTCTAAATATATTTTTGTCTGTTTTTTTTTACATATTATTGTCGTACTATACCATGTAATGGCCAAAAATTCACATCATTCCACTAGAGGGATAGATGCGTCTTTTTCTCGCAGATCTTACCAGCAATATAATAGCTCATCAGCACAAGTTGAAATCATGGGATAATATTTTGATGTCATTTCTTCGAACGGAATTGAATCACTTTTATGTCATTCACGAAAAGGAAGGGAAAATTAAAAAATCATGACATATGGGTCCCATATATTTGGGGGTTGTTGGTGATCTGCTGGAGCATCCTTCCCAATAATATAAAACAATAGTATTGGTGATCACCAATACTATCGTATTGGAGATCAAATATTGATAAGCTACTGAAGATGCTCTAAGTCACCTCTATTCAAAATTGAAGTATCGCTAAAAATCAAATTTGTAGTAGTGATCGGTGGGAGTTACTCCTTGTTTACATGGGCACAACCATCAACACATCGTGTTTGGTTCATCCAGTAGTTCCTAAATTTAGTCCCATTTAGTAGCTTTTACTCCCTCCGGGCCGGTTTCTTAGGCAAAAGACCGATGTGTTAGGCGCCGCCGTGTTCCGAGACATATGTCCCATGAATTTGAAGTGTTTATTTGCATCAGTTAGGTCAATCTCAATGGGATTTCATCAAAGTTTTATAGACATTAATTATGCTGATGTGGCACAATATTAATAAAGAGAGATGATAAGAGTTTCATGGGAGTAGAGAAAGTTTTATGGGGATAAAACTCTTCTACACTGTTTCTAAAATCTAGATGTGTTAGAAATAGTGACATGAAATCCCACTGAGAGTGGCCTTGAAACACCCCCACCAATAGACGAGCAGTCCTTGTGACAATTAAATTACCGGCACAATAAACAAGCAGACGGAGCAGCCCTTGCGTCACCCCTGGCCAACGCAAGCCTTCGTTTTTCAAATATCTCTTTTTTAGAGAAAAAATTACCCACCTCTGCCATTATGGATTAAAAAATAGACAAATATCTCTTTTTTAGAGAAAAACCGAGTCCTTCGTTTTTCAACAAATCCATCCAAGTATCCAACCGAGTACGTCAACGTAGTTAATTTGATAAGGTTCAATTATCATGAGAAATAATAGCCATTGGATCAATTAATTAAAATAACTACATAAATCAATCCATGTGTGTTTACGTGTGTTTTTCAAGAACCCATCTAATCTAAGAGCATCTCCAAGAGTTCTCCATATCTCTTCCACATCCATGTTTTTTAAGAAAAAAGATAAATTCTCATCTCCAAGAGTCCCCATATCACTTTCCCATCTTTTGGCAATGGGCAAATAGAGCGTCATCATGCCTAAAAATACGTGCAGCCTTCTCACGCGCATCCGCTCTTCCCCGCGCTGTCTCCTCCTTCCTGCGCTGCACCGCGACTCTTTCCCGCGCGCCGCGCGAGCTCACGCTAGCCTTCCGCATGCTCGGCCTCACGCTTGCCACCGCTGCTCTCACAGCCCGAGGAGGCCATGGACTTCTGCCCGGGACTTCAGCCCGGGACACGCAGGCCACCTCCACCATCGTCGTGAGTGGGTCGAGATATATTGCGTCGGACGCCATCCAAAACGGTGGCGGCGACCGCTGGTGCCGTGCGCTGCTTCCCACGTCCACTGCAAGATTTCGACCCTATTGCCACTTGATGCCATTTGCATCACCACAAATTGTGTTGTAATAGGGGTGTATTTTTCAGCATTTGTCTTAAAACGTGGCAATAGTGGGACTATGTTGCCACGAAAATAGTGTATTGCAATTTTTATATTCAGCGTTGCAAGAGATGAGACCTATAGCAACATTTTTTTAAAAAAAGTGTTGCTATTCGGTAATAATATTGCCATGATGACATTTAGTTGCATTAGTAGTGATTAGCGTTGCAATTGTCTGCTGCTCTTGCAACTAAATAGCACATTGTTGCTATTGCTTGAAATTATTGCTACAGTGTTGTTGGGTTGTAATATTTCTCATGACCATTGCAATAGGTAGACCATGTATTGAACACATTCCCCAAACTGAACCTAACTGAAACCTTAACCAAAACCCTAACTCCCAAATCTCACCTTCTTCTTGGCCGGCGCGGTGGAGGACGACCCTTTGGCCTTGGCCCGCTTGCCGCTGGCCACCGGGGTCTTCTTCTTGGCCGCGGAGGAGGCTGGCCCTTTGGCCCACTTGTCGCCGGCAACCGGGGTCTTCTTCTTGGCCGTGGCAGACGCAGCACCGCCGCCCACCATCCTGCCGATGAGCCAATCACCAGGCGGGCCTTCACCGTCACGGACCTCGTCAAGTGCAGCCCGTTGACGTCCGGCTTGATGTCCTCTTCCAGCAGGTATTAGTCGAGGGCCTTCATCTTCCGATCCGTGGCGGCAGAAAACTGCTCGCGCGCTTGCATCAACGCATGCTTGCCGCGCTGCTTGACATCGCGCTCACCGACTCTGCTGGCGCCGAGGGGATGGGATCACGAGATGGGGAGAGGAAATAGGAAGAGTCGCCCGTGACGAGGGCCAGTGCAGCGCACCCTTCCTCTACCACCGCAGCCGATCCACTTAAGAAATTCAGCTCCGTATACGTGTCAAGTAAAATAAAGGCCGTTATTTGTCGAAGACAAGCCCGTAGACCAATTGGTGATAAGCCTTTGCTTTAACTCAAGCCCCCACCAACTGGTCTACGGGCTTGTCTTTGACAAATAACGGCCTTCATTTTACTTGACACGTATACGGAGCTGATTTACATTGTTTTACATAACCCACACAGCCGGTGCAAAGTAAGCATTATATCAGCTCTGTGTCATAAGACAAGTAACATAACATGAGCTTTCTTTTGAACACACTTGAGTAGCCCCCGTGGTATATGTGCCGTTGCTTGATCCTAAGGTCTATGGTTTGAATCCAGCATAAGGGCGTTCTTTTTGTCAACTTTTATTTATTTGCTGCTTTTCCAATAATAATTGATGCTTTTTGATACTTTTCAAACCATTTTTTTCCTTTTTATAGTTTTTTCTCCCTTATGAAACCTATTTTAAGCTTTTCACTACTACTGTTCCTCGACGACTACTGCTTTCCATACTCATGTAGCTATACCCTTAGGGGGTGATTGGTTGCCCTGCTTGGACCGTCCAAAGGGCCATCAGGTATCGTGTCAAGCACTTTGGCCTTGTCTCGCACCATTTGCCTGCTTCGTTCCATTCCTTCCCCTCCATCCGGCACGCCTCCGTCCTCTGGATTTCTCCTTCTCTCATGGTGCAGGATGACTTGATTCACCAAACACAACCCCGTCTCGTACTAGACCACTAAACATGACTCAAGGCTTGCTCTGCAACCAATCACGCCCTTATGCTTTCAAATTGTAGTTCAACATGTACCTAGTTCCCCGAATCGTCCAAACAATACATGAACAAATACAAAAACTAATATAAGTTCTGTCGTTTTTTTTCTGGAAGTATGGCTCGTTTGGCTCATGAGCGGCTTGCCTGATGGCTCGAGTTGGCTCGTTATAGCTAACGAGCTAAAATTCTTGGCTTGGCTTGCGAGCTAGGTCAAGTTGGCTCATTATAACTAAAGAGCTAAAATCATGGCTCGCTTGTGAGCTAGATCAAGTTGGCTCGTTATAGCTAAAGAGCTAAAATCATGGCTCGCTTGTGAGCTAGATCGAGTTGGCTCGTTATAGCTAAAGATCTAAAATCTTGGCCCGGCTTGCGAGGTGGCTCAAATTGGCTCGTTATAGCTAATGAGAGAGGATAACTTGGCTCGGCTTCTAACGTTTGTAAAATTCCATATCCCCATGTATTATCCGCTCCGATCCAAATACGACAAATATAAGCGGATTAGGATATGGGAGAGGCATTATCCGCTCCGCTTCTATCCGATCCGTTTTTATCCCTATATCATCTTGTCATCAGTGTAGGCGAGTGGGCGAAGTGAATTAGTGATGACATAAATTTTTTCCATATGGTTCATATGATTTTTTCTAGATTGACCCAACTTTCCATAAACTTATTGGCCTATTATAACATGTATATGTATTTCAACGATTTGATCCAAAATTTGGAAATCTTGATAACTCCCAAATTTTGGAAAATCTACATATTTTTAGCAAATTTCAAAATCTACATATGCCGCCATCATCACCAAACCGAAATGACCCTCACGGCCTGCCTTCCAGCGAAAACAAAGCAAACACCAAATACCCCGCTTTTTTTTCCTAAGCATTTTTGTCGCCCTATATCACCGCGCCTGCCCCCTCCAAAACCCAATTAACACCCCCACTTAATCTAATCGCCATGGGACAAGGCAGCCGCCAGTTAGGTTTTGAAGGGTAGTAGATGGCGACTTTCCCGGCGGCCCCGGTGACAACGGAGACGGAGCGGCAACCCGCATCCATGACGGCGACCCCAGGCTACACGACGCCAACGCCAGCGCCAGCGCGCACCAGGCGGCCGCCAGCATCCACGATGATGAGACGCGGGGCCACGGTGGCGCTTTTCGGCGCGGGTACGATGCCGACCCCTGCTTCGAGTTCGACCGACCACGACGGAGAGGACGGCAGTCAAGAAAACGACAGCCAACGTCGTTCCTTTCGGACCAAATTTCAGGCCATTCAACTCACAGCGTCGGTAAGCAGTGACACTCATCCTTCATTTACGGAAATAGTCTAGATTCTGGTAATGGTGTAGGCAGGGGCCGAGCTATGTTAGCACTAATTCGTTTTTTGCATGTAGAATCTAGAAATTCTACACTCTGAAAAGCTCATACTATTTCTGTGCGTGACTTGTTTATTCACTGCTAGTTTTACGATGTTCACTTTGGTCAATATCGGGTCTGGGGCTCGCTTTGTGAATTTTATAAAGCTCTTTCTCCGTGCATATGGCAGATCTCCCGATTTTTTTTGTTTTGGAATAAAAAATGAAAGGGGTCTGAGATATTATATAGATGTGTTTTTCTAGTAACTAGGTAAATGCCCGTTATTAACTTTTTTTTGTCACTTTACATTGAGCAAAAGGTTTGCAAGCCAGTGCTTGCTTGTAAGTGTTATGATCTATGGAGAAGCATGATTTAGAATGGCCACATTGATCACGCATCCAGCTAGCTATTCCTCCCCTGCATCAAACGAACAGGAAAGGAAAAATTAGTTGCTAAAATTGAAATGGAACAGAAAGCCTCTTCTTAGAAAAAATAAGTATTAAATGGTTAACAATCATCAATCTAAACTACCAAGGTAATTAGTCATCATTTAAGGTTTTCAAAACAATTCCATCCTAACAGGATAAGTACCTACTGTTTCATCCTCTTTGCCTTCTCTGATTGCTTGGATGAACATGCTAATTAGATTGCACATATTACATTGTTTAAAACTAAAAACTAGATAAGAAATTTAAAATGTAAACTGAAATTTCAGGTTGCAAGATTTCCAGGAGATAAACAACACAACATGGTTCACTGTATGTTTTTCCTCGAATATTTAAATCAGTGCATTTACCTAAATTTTTTAAGCCTTAACTTGCACATTGCTTAGAACTCTGAACCGTTGCTTAGAACTTTGAAACCCTGAACTCTTAATTGATAACCCTAAAAAAATGAGAGAGAGAAAAATAGGTAAGTACATGAGTAATATGAGTACCTTAAAAAGCAGAGAAGTCTTATTGCAGAACTGTTAAAATCTATAAGCAAAGGCTTTTTACTTCGATGAATAGGTTAGTACATGAGTAATATGAGTCCCTTAAAAAGCCTTTTAATTCAACCAATTGCTCAACGGCATTCAATCAATCAGCACTACTCGGAAGCATACATTTGGCCATGGAAATCCTTTTGATTCATGAGGCACGGGATTAAAAAACTGACATTACAATCTTTCTCTGTTCATTAACCTTAATTAGAGAACATCCCTTAATATGTAACTCCGGTCATATGCCTATCAGTCATCATTGCTATCTGATCATGTGGTTCATATGTGTCTACTTCTCAACAGGCTTGTGATCCTAGTATTCAGAAGTCATCTACAGCTATCAAATATTCAGCAGGACAAAATGGACCAGGGAGGCTTATAGGCATCAGTCTACCCAAGCCCGATGTGATCCTGGATCAGATGCTGATGTGCACCGGACAGTCGTAAGGCAGAGTGGAAAGATCAACCCAAAACTCCTAGATGAGGAAACACATCCCACATCACAAGACTTCTTCCACCTGCCAAGATAGACTACCCGGCGCAATACCGCTGCGAGATTAGTCTACCTCTAATATCTATCACAAGACTTCTTCCATCTGCTATAAGATTTACAAGATCCACAACTCACGCCCAGGGCTACTCTACTTCACAAACTATCATATTCATGACTATAGGGACTTCAGACTATACAACAAGACACTTGATAAAGCCAAACAACATACCAGGAGGGTATTTATAGGCCAAGAAGCGGTGCACATAGACCAAGAGCACCAACAGAACAAGCCTGACAAAGGACTCAACGAAAGGACAAAAAGAAATAAGAGAGGACACGCATGTGAAGGAGCAGTACTAAAGGTCAAGCATATTCAAAGGAATATGGCAACACTGTATACCTCGTGACTACACAAAATTCAATTCAACAACCAACCGCCACCAACCTCTGATATAAAGCTGGCTATCTAAGAAGATGATAAAAGACCCTCTATCCGAGTTTTTGACGACCAAAAAGAACTCGGAAAGATGCTCGGAGGCTACAGAGTACATATCCTCAGAAAAAGATTTTCAGTTTTTTTAACAATCAAGATTCAAAGACTCTCCAACTTTTTGTTCCAAATAGCAAGAGGCTCGGGGGGCTACACTCAGTGAGTGCACGTTTTTCTTTAAAAAACGTGCACGTCACTCATGAGACTTTTTCAAGATATGACCACTTTAAGGCTTCACTTCGAAAGAACCCAGACCAAGTTTGTTTCACCAGGCAAGACCAAAGAAAACAAAAAGGTTTTTATTTGGTAATAATTGTTCAAATATTGATTAATTAGGTTTAAAATATTCGTCTCGCAAAGTACAACAAAACTGTGCAATTAGTTTTTGATTTCATCTACATTTAGTATTCCATATATATGTCAACATTTTGATGTGATGGGAAATCTTCTTTTTACATAGTGGAATTTGAGGGTGAATTTGGGTATCTAAACAAGGCCTACGTCTCTCTCGCTCTCGTTGGACAGGGCCTCTTCTCCACTATTCCGAAACGGCCCATCCCAACAAAGTCTGCCGATTAATTGAGTGCGGGCAATCCAGCAGCCCAATTTCAAGAAGTTGTGGACCAGTCCGCTCTTTCCTTCTCGTCCGCTCTTCCTTCTCTGACAACGCTTCAATACTCCTCCGTCTCTGCAGTTTCTTCTCCATGAGCTCAACAGCTCCGGCAAAACGACTCATAAGGACCAGATTCTGAGAGGTTTGGGCATCAATTCAATCCACTACAGTGTGCTACTACGTATCGAGAAACATTAATATTTGACCTTGGAAATTGGAATGAAAGACTCGAAGGGCAACAAGAGCCATTTGGACTTGTAGAGCTTCATTGCCCTAAGCTTCTTTATAGCTCCATTTATACACGTAGTATTTAGGCATCCCATTGCACCATAGAAAATTCAACAACAAGGATCCGAAAAAAAAATGAAGATCGTTTACAAAAAGGTCAGCACCGGCGACGCTTGACGCAACCATCGCCGCTCGGTTCCGCGAGACGTTCCGAGAGCCGTTGTCGTCGTCCAAGCGCGAGGCATTGCAGGAGCTCTACCCCTTGATCGGTGCTCGCGGGCGGCGGCGCATGAGCCTGGACTAGCGGGGTCATCTCCCCTCGTCGCAAAATTTGTTCTTTACTTAGTACACTATCTTATCTCCACCGTCAAGCCGGTGATCTGTGTTAGTGTGCGTCTGTGCGGTGTCCTCGATAACTCGCTGTTGTTCACCGCATAACTGTGTTGTATCAACTCTAACTTCTCTTAATGAAACACGTGCCAAGCACATTCTCGAAAAAAAAAGTAAGCAAATGGAAAGGAAAGCTTATATCTTATGGCAGTCGTTTAGTTTTGATAAACTCTATTTTGACCAATCTTACGATGTATATGATGTCCTCCTTTGAAGTACCAAAAAGGATCTTTAAAAAGTTGAATTTTTATAGATCAAGTTTCTTTTGGCAAGGGGACAATTATAAGAAATAATAGAGACTGACAAAATGAGAAATTATCTACCTACCAAAGGAACAAGGTGGCTTAGGGATCCTAGAACTTGCGACTGAAAATGCAAGCAAGCGGCTCTTTAAATTAATAAATGAAGATGGGGCTTGGCAAGAACTTCTTAAAAAGGAATACTTAAAACAAGACTTTATAGGAAACATATTCAAAATCACGAGACTCAAGCTTTTGGTCAGGCCTTATGAAGGTCAAAGAACGTTTCCTGGATTTATCTTCTTTAATCTACACAACGGGGCTGGTGTTAGATTTTGGGAGACATGCAAGTGGTTAGGAAACTTGGCTCTCCAAAAAAAAAAAACCCCAAGTTTATACAATATCGCTAGGGAAGAATATTACATTTGCTCAGGTTTTTAGTTATATACCACTTAATTTCACTTTCCTCCGACAACCTAATGCCATGTCCTCCATGGGGTCCATGGATGACATTCCCTTGAAGCCCACAGTAAGATACAAATGGCCTCAAGTTAGGGTAAATTATGGCTCTAAGAAGTTTTAAACAACAACCTTAATATATAGCCTAATAAAACTATTTCAACCCACGTCAAGAAATAACTTAGAACTACTATAAAAACAAACTAAGATAGATCCATAGGGCCACCAAACAACGCCATATCCTTAGCAAACACACTAGCAATATGCCCTTATGTTTTGCAAGAATGAAACCTAGCTAGTACATCACACTAAGACAAGGCGAAGTATATGGCATTCACGACGTTTTAAGCACACAAAGAAATGCTCATGGAAGCGATGAGGCCATGCTTGCTCGGCATGCATCCATACAAATAGCTCAACGAAAAATATTGGTGCTGAGAAATGGGGCCATTGTTGCACATGCATCCAGATGCAGCCATTGGTGGGAGTTTCCTTGAGCACTCCCAACCATGAAACTAGATGGTTTCTATCCTCATTAATTATGGTGCCAACTAAGTAAAAAGATGATGTGGCACTCTAATTAAAAAAGACAGATAAGGAAATGGTTTCTTACAGTAAGAAAACATGTCTACACGAGAACCAAGATATAAGGGCGCCCTCAACGGCTGTCGAAGTCACCGGCTCACGCTAAAATTTTTCCAATGTGGTAGAGAGAGAGTACGAAAAATGTTCTCGCTAGCGGGCGCCCTCAACGGCTGTCGAAGTCACCGGCTCACGCTAAAATTTTTCCAATGTGGTAGAGAGAGAGTACGAAAAATGTTCTCGCTAGCGAGCAACTAAGCGCCAGTGTCGCTCACCTCCCAATAAAAACTGTATGTTATCGCTAGCGAGCAACTACACGCCAGTCTCGCTCACCTCCCAATAAAAACTGTATGTCATTATGTCTCTGCCCATTCCACTTTTTCAGGACATGCACCGCGAGCCCGCCTTGCCTTCCTTTGTTTATTTTATTTTATGTCCACGTAAGCCGGCAATTCGAAAGACCGCTGCGGACGCCTAAGGCCAGTCTCAGTGGCGAGTTTCACGTCGTTGTTTCCAAGACTGCCACATTACACGAAATGAAATGAAACTTATATGAAACACACGTCCACAATGGAGAGTTTCATTCTCTAGTTTCATAGGCATTTAATTTCATGACTCAGAGAGAGTTGGTAATCGTGTCAAGAGAGTTTCATCTAGATGAAACTCATTTCTTCTCTCTCTTCTTAAATACATTGCCATGTCATCAAATATGCCTATGTTGCAGCCTATTTAATACAAATGAAACTCTTATGACACTTCTACTGAGACTGGCCTAAGGAGATGTGATTGATAGAAGATGCAGGGAGAAGATATGTGATTGGATAAAAAATAATTTTATAGAAACCATCTATAGGACCATAGTTTTTATACGTAGTGTCCACATAAATTAAATAGACATAGAAACTACGTGTGGCTTCTAGCATTAGGACTGCCATTAGCATGAGCGCAACCATCAACACACCATCTATTCCATTTTTAATGTATTCATAGTTGTTTGTCTGGTAATACTCCCTTCGTTTTATATTTAGATGTTGTATTTTCGTATGCTATGCATAGAAACTTCGAGAAGAGAGAAAGTAAGAAAAAGACAAGTAGTGTTAGATGGTCCTATATTTAAATGCACACTTATTATTTTGAGATGAATTTTGAACTCTATAAGTAGACTTATTATGGGACAACAGGAGTACATGTTTATTTTGTTTCGAGAGCCTGCTTAACACGTGTTTCATTAAGGAGAAATTAAGGAGTTTTTTTATGAAAAGCAAACTTAATAGCACCAGTGTGTTGCAATAATGGTGAATGAATCACCAGTTACAGATTGCAAGGCCGTTACTGTGGTACAGCTGTTTACATGAGTATTATTAGTACAGGTAAGGTGCATTTGGGAACAAATTGTACTCGAGGAGCTAAAAGCCTGGGTAGCTAGGACATGAGTTATGGTGTTGAGCTTTCGATGGACCTTGAAAATCTTGCGCCTTGTTTAGTTTGCCTCAAAGTTCCAAGTTTTTTCACTCTCTCTCCATCACATCAATTTTTAACCGTTTGTATGGAGTATTAAATGTAGGTAAAAAAATAACTAATTATACAGTTTAGTTGGAAATCACGAGATGAATCTTTTGAGCCTAGTTGGTCTATGATTGGACAATATTTATCAAATAAGACGAAAGTGGTACTATTCATCGGGTTGAAATTTTCTTCAATCTAAACAAGGGCTTGGTATTGTTCCTTGACGAATGATTGGTGATGCTCTTGTGACGCACTTGATTTCTCAATGCGGTGGATTGGTGTGGTCATTGCCATTGAAGAATGTCACCAGTTGTTGGTTGTCCGATAAAAATATCAGGCACTAGACGCCTAGTGTCGAAACAATCTGAGCTGCAAGCGTTAAGGCTGCAACCTCAGCCATGAGTCCAGCCATGAGCTATGGCTGATGTCGTGTTTGGTTGAGTGTTAAGAATGAAGATTCCCAAACCAGCTCTCCTCTGGACCTGCATTGATGAGTCAGGCATTGTGGACGCATCCGTATAGCACCTTGTGTCGGTTAGAAGCGCTGGTTGGTTCACCATATAAAGAGGCGGCCCTTGACCATGACGTATAATATAATAGTATATATCAATATAATAATATTAATTAATGTTATATAAGCAAGGAAACATTTTTTCTCTTTATTAAACTTCTTAGGCACAGGCTTTCAACCAAACACATCATCTCCCTACTTGTCTGGCCAGGCATATTTCATTAAAATTTCAGACAACTCTACACCACATTTTATCAGACAAGATAGTCATCCATCTAACCAAACAGGCCCTCAATTGTTGCAGTGCCGGCCCTGGAGAGGTGCCAGAGGTGCGACCGCCGAGGGCCGGAGGGAGGGGCCTAGGCCCAGGTATACAGAGACCCCATCCCTACGTCAGGAGCGTGGAGCGGCCCAGATGTTCACCACGTATACCTACGTACGCGAGCGTCGAGCGCCCAGGCCCAGCAGCCGAAGAGACAGAGACACAGAGGCTGTGTTAAGATCCAAAATTTGGAGTGCCAAAATACACTGTAGCATTTCGTTTGTATTTGGTAATAATTGTCCAACTTAGGCTCAAAACGTCCGTCTCATAAAGTACAACCAAACTGTGTAATTAGTTTTTGATTTTATCCACATTTAGTACTCCATACATATATCGCAAGTTTGATGTGACGGGAAATCTTTTTTTACATAATGCATTTTTCAATGGATCTAAACACACCCAGAGTCACATAGTACACGGAACGTCAGATCGCGCCGCCGGCCGCCGTGGAGACCGGAGAGCCGGCCGGAGATCAGGGCTGAGCAGCGATCACTCCAGGGCCCTCCACATCGAGTCGACGACAATGTGACCACGAGTCCACGATCACTCCATCGGTTGAAGTGACCTGACCACGGACGCTGCTGGGTCACGGATCGGGGCATCTGCCGGACGAGTCCGGGACACATGGACGGGCATGGGCGTGATCACTGAGCAGAGGCCTTGTTTAGATTTTAAATTTTAGAGGCAAAGTTTACATAATAAATGTCTCGTCATAATGTAGCAATTTTATTTTTATTTGGTAATAATTGTCCAAACATTGATTAATTAGGCTTTAAATATTCGTCTCACAAAGTACAATAAAAATATGTAATTAATTTTTGATTTCATCTACATTTAGTACTCTATATATGTGCCGACATTTTAATGTGACGGGAAATCTTCCTTTTGTATAGTGAAATTCATGCGTGGAGGTGCAGAGCCGGCCAGGCCAGCACAACTGCACAAGAGCTTGGAAAGGCACGCTAGTAGTACAGTGCTCGATGAGACGATGACATGAATGCGTGTCCCCCATGTGCCTGCCTAGATATTCGTTCCCACGCTTTTGTTTTTTCCTCAGAGCGTGCATGTGTTTAGGCATGGACGGATTTAAGGGTATTCCCCCGTATTTCCGGGAATACCCAACATTTTTTGGTATACCTTTAAGTATATATGTGTATATACTTGTATATGTATATGTATAATACCTTATTCTGTGATATTTTCGCAAGAATTGAGCCCAAAACATGAAAACAAACCTCTTTCAGCCTGGCTTCCGACGTCCTCGCTTCCCAGGCCGGCCCAACTCTCACTTATCCTTGTTCCATTCCCGAGTTCGCACTCATTGCACGGAATCACGGAGTCACAGACACACGGTGTTTCTGCTTCCCTGTTCCAGACGACCAGACGCACGGGCGCAAGCAACCCTAGGCGGGCTGGCCGGCGGCGCCGCGGCGGCCGGCGGCGAACTGGCAGGCGACCTAGGTGGCGAGCGGGCGAGGGCTCTCTGCTCTCGGTAGGCTGCAGGCGGCAGGGCAGCGCACAACACAGTGCGGTGCGGGTGCAGGCGTGCTGCATGCGGCAGGCCGGCAGTGCGCCGTGCGGGCGTGCATGTGCAGGCAGCCGAGCAGCACTGCAGCAGCCAGCAGGGTAGAGCAAAGAGCAGAGAGCACTCGAGCAGAGTGCAGGTAGCCGAGCAGAGTGCAGGCGGCCGGTGCTCAAGTAGCAAGCCAGACGAGCAGGTCTGAGACTCTGAGGTCTCTATTCTAATTTCTAGTATTCTTTATTTCTTGTTCTTGGAATTGAATTGAACCTTGGATTAATGATTTAGTGTTTGCTGGTAGTAGCCAACTAGCCATATAGGTTTAGTAGTTTACTGATTTGGGCATTTGACAATTTGCAGTGATTTTGTAAAATGAAGAACAAATCGAAATCGGTTGATTTGAGGACTTTGTGGGGTAGAGCAGCTAAAATAAGGAAGAGCGGGAGTTCTTTCTACAAATTAAGGACAAATGCATCATCAATCGCTTCCAAACCATGAAGAATCGCAGGTTTAAAGCAACATTATAATATTTTGTAAGTTCTCTTTATTAATTATTAGTTTGTTTCGTGCATATTTAAGAGCCAATTAGCTGAACAATTTGTTACTCGACTATTTTTATGAATTTAGCTATCGATAACATGCTACTATAATTACATTTGAAACATATGGTTACGTTATTTTTTTTTTTGGAATATGAAAGTGGGAATACCCAACTTTTGTTTTCTGGCTCCGCCACTGTGTTTAGGAGTACGTATGGTACATGTTTGTAGAGTGTAGAGGTAGAGGCGTAGAGCAGAGCGGGTGCACGTATATACTCGCGCGTGTGCGTAGCAGATCCGCAGTTGTGCTGCCATGTTTTAAGCGCAAAGCCTATCCTCGTCCATGGACCATGGAGGAAGTCTGCCATGTTCGTGAGATGGCAACCGTTCAATGGTTGCCTATCCACCACATGATTCAATCGTTGATTCGGTCGAATCCACGGTTGCCACCTCACGATCACTCTCCTCCACGGAGGAATTCGGCCACCAAACTAAAACCTTTTTTTAATAAATAAACTGACGAAAATTGACTCGTGCTGACGCTATGGTTCATGGGCAGACGAGCAGGCTAGAAGCTGGAGCAGTGAACAACGTGCTGCAGGCGCCGCCCATGAATCATTGGCGTCGAACACAAGTCCGTTTCGCCGTCATCAACTCCGGCGCCTCGCCGATGGCGTGTGGACCTGAGGCGACCTCCTCGCCGACGACCTGAAGCGAATCAACGATTGCCACGTCACGATCATCGCAAAGCTCTCTCGTCCATGGAGGAATTCGGCCACCAAACTAAAACTCTTTTTTTTTGTGACGAAATTTATTACCTTTTCAGCTTCCCTCTTTGACTGATTCGGTTTCTCCGACAGGCCTTCGAGACGCCCGCCCCGCCACCATCAACAGATCCGGCCGCCGGGCCCCTCAGCGGGACATGCCACCACCGACGGCGACTGACCGCCGCTGGATCCACTCACCAGTGAGTTGCGAGGCAAGACACATGTATGCATATGTGTAATGTGTTAGAGTGGTGCACGGCTCTCGTTGTAATACTGGTGTGGTAGCCGATTTTTCATCCTGGAGCCCGGTTTAGAATAAAGATCCCAACTTTGGCTCTAGCGAACAAGTCACTATGGTAGGCGAGTATTACAACGGCTCTCGCCTTCATGAAGGTTTGTGTCTTGGCTGTGCGTGATAAGTTTGGCTGTGCGTGAGTGGGTCTAGCCCAGATTTTCTCCTTCGCTAATTCATTTTTCTCTCAAAAAATAAACTGGACTTTTTCATCCTTTTGTTCCAGTGCATGCAAAGCTCCTGCCTCCTGCGGTCCTGCCTCCTGGCGTTCACAGTTCACATGTTTTTTTTGTCTCCGCCATCGAATGTTTCTATTTTCGTTAAAATAAAAGAAAAAATAATTGTATTTTTCAGTCATGCTCATGACGTCTATGTAACATGCAGCATACGGGATCTGATTTCAGATGATCAATGATCACTCTGTGGTTTGGAGGAGCGTATGTGTATAAGGGCGAATGTACTCGTATGTATGAACATTCCGTGTGTGATTCAATAAAAAATATTATCTATTTATGATGTTTATAAGAAAAATAGGACATACTATAGAAAAAGAAAAAGAAAAGAAAAAAAAAAGTAAAAAATCATCGCCGGCCGACAGAACTGAACAAAAAAAAAATGGATGCGGAAGCGGCGATTGTTGCGTATGCATCACCATGCAACCGTTCCCTACAAATATATATGAGTATTTTGTAGATAAGGCTGGCCTGGGAAGCCTCTGCAGAGGTGTTGTTGGTCGCCTATACTTTTCCCGTTTCTATATCTGTAAATTAATAATTTGTAGGAGCCAGAACGGGAGCAATCTCTAAAAATCGATTTGTATAGCCAGTTATATGCCGGTCCCAGTCTCTTCAATCGTTGTCCAAAAATCATAAATCCAACTCCAAAAAATAGCAAAAAAAATTAGGACACCCCACCAATCAGCCACACATGTAAGACACGTGATTTTTTGCGCAAAATTTTTTAGTGCCATTTGTCTATGGGACATCACGAAATGGTGGCTCTGTCCACAAAACACCGCATTTGTTATTTTAGGCTGAATGACACTAAAAACACGATCTTGCTTAGCACACACACCGTCCACGTTAAAAAAGATTGTCTAGCCTGAGAGAGGAGAGAGTGCATGGTACATTGACCAATCTTCATTTGGCCAAATCGTTTTTTTTTTTTGTGCGACTTGGGGATTTCATTCATTGATCAATCAGGGCTACGATCAGACGTCAACAGGTGATCGACACAGCTTGGGGCTATATGTCACTCACCCAATCTGTCCTCACCTGAGGCTTGCTTAGCTAAAGTATATAAGCAACTCGGTTACATGAACGACTAGTGAACATCAAAGCAAAATCAATAAAACAAAGGCAAATCTCCCGAGCTTCCCTGATTATTGGCGCAATCCTCGATCGTTGGCTGGTTCCGTTCTTCCATAGCTTTACTAGTTCTTGGTTGTCGGTCTCCAGCTCGAGACGTAAAACACCCTTTGCACGCGCGAAAGCAGCACCGTCCCGGACAGCTATGGCCTCCAAGGTCAAATCTTCCCTTGGCCAAATCTAGTAGCACAGATATATCACAAGAACTGACCATAAATAAATAATGCATGCATTTTCACACATTAAATTGTCTTGACTATCACAAAAATAATTCTTCCGTACAGGTGATCATGTCACACAACTAAACTAGCATAATAGATTCTATCAACTTGGCACAAATAAACTATCGACCGAACATGAATTGCACATTTCACAAATTTGCACCAAGGCCATTTGTACCCTGCATCTCAGCTAGTCTCATGGCTAGGAATCATCAGTGGAGATGTATCTCCAGTGGCAGATTCCGTTAGGACATTTTTAATGTATTAGCGGGTAACCTTAAAATAAACCGCTAGTATAGATACATTCCACTTATAGTTTACTTAATCTGACACCATTACAAATAATTTGAAATTATATGTTTTTGAATTTCCAAATGATCTTTCTGAACAAATGACTAAACTAAAATTGTAGTACTCAAAAAGATTTGCAAATTTGTAGCTTTTTATTTAAAATCATTTAGAGCCCAAAAAATTATGTTTTAAGATTAATAATTCTGAAGTTCCCAATTTTTTAATATGGAGAGAACCCACCGGTCAGCCACACGCGCACGTTACACGATTTTTTGTGCAAAAAATGGCTCTACACAGCTGCGGGGATCGGTCCTACAACCTATAGCATTGCGCGTAACTCTACCCACTCCACCCATAAGTCACTTGTGTCCACATGAGATATTCATTCTCCCCTTATTATCTTCATTCAATTTTGAAATGATTATTTGGGACCTTGAATGAATTCAAATGAAAAGGTTTTCAACTACAACGTTGTAGATGTCGTCGAGATCTATAATTTTGATTTTCGTCATTTCTTCATCCAATGTTGTTTAAAAATTTTAAATTTTAAATGTGATAAATTCAAATATATTTTTCTTGCATATATAATTTCAAATGAAAAAATTGTTAACTATAAAGTTACATAACTCTTCGAGATGTATGACTTTGATTTTGATCGTTTCTCCATCTAAGGTTGTTTGAAACATTCAAATTTTGCTTTGTTGTGTCTATTTTTAGAGACAACTCTAGATCCAGTGGTCTCTATAAATCAATTTGTAAAGGCGGCTGCATCAAGAGTCGCCTCTAAATATATTTTTGTCTGTTTTTTTTACATATTATTGTCGTACTATACCATGTAATGGCCAAAAATTCACATCATTCCACTAGAGGGATAGATGCGTCTTTTTCTCGCAGATCTTACCAGCAATATAATAGCTCATCAGCACAAGTTGAAATCATGGGATAATATTTTGATGTCATTTCTTCGAACGAAATTGAATCACTTTTATGTCATTCACGAAAAGGAAGGGAAAATTAAAAAATCATGACATATGGGTCCCATATATTTGGGGGTTGTTGGTAATCTGCTGGAGCATCCTTCCCAATAATATAAAACAATAGTATTGGTGATCACCAATACTATCGTATTGGAGATCAAATATTGATAAGCTACTGAAGATGCTCTAAGTCACCTCTATTCAAAATTGAAGTATCGCTAAAAATCAAATTTGTAGTAGTGATCGGTGGGAGTTACTCCTTGTTTACATGGGCACAACCATCAACACATCGTGTTTGGTTCATCCAGTAGTTCCTAAATTTAGTCCCATTTAGTAGGTTTTACTCCCTCCGGGCCGGTTTCTTAGGCAAAAGACCGATGTGTTAGGCGCCGCCGTGTTCCGAGACATATGTCCCATGAATTTGAAGTGTTTATTTGCATCAGTTATGTCAATCTCAATGGGATTTCATCAAAGTTTTATAGACATTAATTATGCTGACGTGGCACAATATTAATAAAGAGAGATGATAAGAGTTTCATGGGAGTAGAGAAAGTTTTATGGGGATAAAACTCTTCTACACTGTTTCTAAAATCTAGATGTGTTAGAAATAGTGATATGAAATCCCACTGAGAGTGGCCTTGAAACACCCCCACCAATAGACGAGCAGTCCTTGTGACAATTAAATTACCTGCACAATAAACAAGCAGACGGAGCAGCCCTTGCGTCACCCCTGGCCAACGCAAGCCTTCGTTTTTCAAATATCTCTTTTTTAGAGAAAAAATTACCCACCTCTGCTATTATGGATTAAAAATAGACAAATATCTCTTTTTTAGAGAAAAACCGAGTCCTTCGTTTTTCAACAAATCCATCCAAGTATCCAACCGAGTACGTCAACGTAGTTAATTTGATAAGGTTCAATTATCATGAGAAATAATAGCCATTGGATCAATTAATTAAAATAACTACATAAATCAATCCATGTGTTTTACGTGTGTTTTTCAAGAACCCATCTAATCTAAGAGCATCTCCAAGAGTTCTCCATATCTCTTCCACATCCATGTTTTTTAAGAAAAAAGATAAATTCTCATCTCCAAGAGTCCCCATATCACTTTCCCATCTTTTGGCAATGGGCAAATAGAGCGTCATCATGCCTAAAAATACGTGCAGCCTTCTCACGCGCATCTGCTCTTCCCCGCGCTGTCTCCTCCTTCCTGCGCTGCACCGCGACTCTTTCCCGCGCGCCGCGCGAGCTCACGCTAGCCTTCCGCATGCTCGGCCTCACGCTTGCCACCGCTGCTCTCACAGCCCGAGGAGGCCATGGACTTCTGCCCGGGACTTCAGCCCGGGACACGCAGGCCACCTCCACCATCGTCGTGAGTGGGTCGAGATATATTGCGTCGGACGCCATCCAAAACGGTGGCGGCGACCGCTGGTGCCGTGCGCTGCTTCCCACGTCCACTGCAAGATTTCGACCCTATTGCCACTTGATGCCATTTGCATCACCACAAATTGTGTTGTAATAGGGGTGTATTTTTCAGCATTTGTCTTAAAACGTGGCAATAGTGGGACTATGTTGCCACGAAAATAGTGTATTGCAATTTTTATATTCAGCGTTGCAAGAGATGAGACCTATAGCAACATTTTTTTAAAAAAAGTGTTGCTATTCGGTAATAATATTGCCATGATGACATTTAGTTGCATTAGTAGTGATTAGCGTTGCAATTGTCTGCTGCTCTTGCAACTAAATAGCACATTGTTGCTATTGCTTGAAATTATTGCTACAGTGTTGTTGGGTTGTAATATTTCTCATGACCATTGCAATAGGTAGACCATGTATTGAACACATTCCCCAAACTGAACCTAACTGAAACCTTAACCAAAACCCTAACTCCCAAATCTCACCTTCTTCTTGGCCGGCGCGGTGGAGGACGACCCTTTGGCCTTGGCCCGCTTGCCGCTGGCCACCGGGGTCTTCTTCTTGGCCGCGGAGGAGGCTGGCCCTTTGGCCCACTTGTCGCCGGCAACCGGGGTCTTCTTCTTGGCCGTGGCAGACGCAGCACCGCCGCCCACCATCCTGCCGATGAGCCGATCACCAGGCGGGCCTTCACCGTCACGGACCTCGTCAAGTGCAGCCCGTTGACGTCCGGCTTGATGTCCTCTTCCAGCAGGTATTAGTCGAGGGCCTTCATCTTCCGATCCGCGGCGGCAGAAAACTGCTCGCGCACTTGCATCAACGCATGCTTGCCGCGCTGCTTGACATCGCGCTCACCGACTCTGCTGGCGCCGAGGGGATGGGATCACGAGATGGGGAGAGGAAATAGGAAGAGTCGCCCGTGACGAGGGCCAGTGCAGCGCACCCTTCCTCTACCGCCGCAGCCGATCCACTTAAGAAATTCAGCTCCGTATACGTGTCAAGTAAAATGAAGGCCGTTATTTGTCGAAGACAAGCCCGTAGACCAATTGGTGATAAGCCTTTGCTTTAACTCAAGCCCCCACCAACTGGTCTACGGGCTTGTCTTTGACAAATAACGGCCTTCATTTTACTTGACACGTATACGGAGCTGATTTACATTGTTTTACATAACCCACACAGCCGGTGCAAAGTAAGCATTATATCAGCTCTGTGTCATAAGACAAGTAACATAACATGAGCTTTCTTTTGAACACACTTGAGTAGCCCCCGTGGTATATGTGCCGTTGCTTGATCCTAAGGTCTATGGTTTGAATCCAGCATAAGGGCGTTCTTTTTGTCAACTTTTATTTATTTGCTGCTTTTCCAATAATAATTGATGCTTTTTGATACTTTTCAAACCATTTTTTTTCCTTTTTATAGTTTTTTCTCCCTTATGAAACCTATTTTAAGCTTTTCACTACTACTGTTCCTCGACGACTACTGCTTTCCATACTCATGTAGCTATACTCTTAGGGGGTGATTGGTTGCCCTGCTTGGACCGTCCAAAGGGCCATCAGGTATCGTGTCAAGCACTTTGGCCTTGTCTCGCACCATTTGCCTGCTTCGTTCCATTCCTTCCCCTCCATCCGGCACGCCTCCGTCCTCTGGATTTCTCCTTCTCTCATGGTGCAGGATGACTTGATTCACCAAACACAACCCTGTCTCGTACTGGACCACTAAACATGACTCAAGGCTTGCTCTGCAACCAATCACGCCCTTATGCTTTCAAATTGTAGTTCAACATGTACCTAGTTCCCCGAATCGTCCAAACAATACATGAACAAATACAAAAACTAATATAAGTTCTGTCGTTTTTTTCTAGAAGTATGGCTCGTTTGGCTCATGAGCGGCTTGCCTGATGGCTCGAGTTGGCTCGTTATAGCTAACGAGCTAAAATTCTTGGCTTGGCTTGCGAGCTAGGTCAAGTTGGCTCATTATAACTAAGGAGCTAAAATCATGGCTCGCTTGTGAGCTAGATCGAGTTGGCTCGTTATAGCTAAAGAGCTAAAATCATGGCTCGCTTGTGAGCTAGATCGAGTTGGCTCGTTATAGCTAAAGATCTAAAATCTTGGCTCGGCTTGCGAGGTGGCTCAAATTGGCTCGTTATAGCTAATGAGAGAGGATAACTTGGCTCGGCTTCTAACGTTTGTAAAATTCCATATCCCCATGTATTATCCGCTCCGATCCAAATACGACAAATATAAGCGGATTAGGATATGGGAGAGGCATTATCCGCTCCGCTTCTATCCGATCCGTTTTTATCCCTATATCATCTTGTCATCAGTGTAGGCGAGTGGGCGAAGTGAATTAGTGATGACATAAATTTTTTTCCATATGGTTCATATGATTTTTTCTAGATTGACCCAACTTTCCATAAACTTATTGGCCTATTATAACATGTATATGTATTTCAACGATTTGATCCAAAATTTGGAAATCTTGATAACTCCCAAATTTTGGAAAATCTACATATTTTTAGCAAATTTCAAAATCTACATATGCCGCCATCATCACCAAACCGAAATGACCCTCGCGGCCTGCCTTCCAGCGAAAACAAAGCAAACACCAAATACCCCGCTTTTTTTTCCTAAGCATTTTTGTCGCCCTATACCACCGCGCCTGCCCCCTCCAAAACCCAATTAACACCCCCACTTAATCTAATCGCCATGGGACAAGGCAGCCGCCAGTTAGCTTTTGAAGGGTAGTAGATGGCGACTTTCCCGGCGGCCCCGGTGACAACGGAGACGGAGCGGCAACCCGCATCCATGACGGCGACCCCAGGCTACACGACGCCAACGCCAGCGCCAGCGCGCACCAGGCGGCCGCCAGCATCCACGATGATGAGACGCGGGGCCACGGTGGCGCTTTTCGGCGCGGGTACGATGCCGACCCTTCTACGCGGGTACGGTGGCGCTTTTCGGCGCTTCGAGTTCGACCGACCACGACGGAGAGGACGGCAGTCAAGAAAACGACAGCCAACGTCGTTCCTTTCGGACCAAATTTCAGGCCATTCAACTCACAGCGTCGGTAAGCAGTGACACTCATCCTTCATTTACGGAAATAGTCTAGATTCTGGTAATGGTGTAGGCAGGGGCCGAGCTATGTTAGCACTAATTCGTTTTTTGCATGTAGAATCTAGAAATTCTACACTCTGAAAAGCTCATACTATTTCTGTGCGTGACTTGTTTATTCACTGCTAGTTTTACGATGTTCACTTTGGTCAATATCGGGTCTGGGGCTCGCTTTGTGAATTTTATAAAGCTCTTTCTCCGTGCATATGGCAGATCTCCCGATTTTTTTGGTTTTGGAATAAAAAATGAAAGGGGTCTGAGATATTATATAGATGTGTTTTTCTAGTAACTAGGTAAATGCCCGTTATTAACTTTTTTTTGTCACTTTACATTGAGCAAAAGGTTTGCAAGCCAGTGCTTGCTTGTAAGTGTTATGATCTATGGAGAAGCATGATTTAGAATGGCCACATTGATCACGCATCCAGCTAGCTATTCCTCCCCTGCATCAAACGAACAGGAAAGGAAAAATTAGTTGCTAAAATTGAAATGGAACAGAAAGCCTCTTCTTAGAAAAAATAAGTATTAAATGGTTAACAATCATCAATCTAAACTACCAAGGTAATTAGTCATCATTTAAGGTTTTCAAAACAATTCCATCCTAACAGGATAAGTACCTACTGTTTCATCCTCTTTGCCTTCTCTGATTGCTTGGATGAACATGCTAATTAGATTGCACATATTACATTGTTTAAAACTAAAAACTAGATAAGAAATTTAAAATGTAAACTGAAATTTCAGGTTGCAAGATTTCCAGGAGATAAACAACACAACATGGTTCACTGTATGTTTTTCCTCGAATATTTAAATCAGTGCATTTACCTAAATTTTTTAAGCCTTAACTTGCACATTGCTTAGAACTCTGAACCGTTGCTTAGAACTTTGAAACCCTGAACTCTTAATTGATAACCCTAAAAAAATGAGAGAGAGAAAAATAGGTAAGTACATGAGTAATATGAGTACCTTAAAAAGCAGAGAAGTCTTATTGCAGAACTGTTAAAATCTATAAGCAAAGGCTTTTTACTTCGATGAATAGGTTAGTACATGAGTAATATGAGTCCCTTAAAAAGCCTTTTAATTCAACCAATTGCTCAACGGCATTCAATCAATCAGCACTACTCGGAAGCATACATTTGGCCATGGAAATCCTTTTGATTCATGAGGCACGGGATTAAAAAACTGACATTACAATCTTTCTCTGTTCATTAACCTTAATTAGAGAACATCCCTTAATATGTAACTCCGGTCATATGCCTATCAGTCATCATTGCTATCTGATCATGTGGTTCATATGTGTCTACTTCTCAACAGGCTTGTGATCCTAGTATTCAGAAGTCATCTACAGCTATCAAATATTCAGCAGGACAAAATGGACCAGGGAGGCTTATAGGCATCAGTCTACCCAAGCCCGATGTGATCCTGGATCAGATGCTGATCTGCACCGGACAGTCGTAAGGCAGAGTGGAAAGATCAACCCAAAACTCCTAGATGAGGAAACACATCCCACATCACAAGACTTCTTCCACCTGCCAAGATAGACTACCCGGCGCAATGCCGCTGCGAGATTAGTCTACCTCTAATATCTATCACAAGACTTCTTCCATCTGCTATAAGATTTACAAGATCCACAACTCACGCCCAGGGCTACTCTACTTCACAAACTATCATATTCATGACTATAGGGACTTCAGACTATACAACAAGACACTTGATAAAGCCAAACAACATACCAGGAGGGTATTTATAGGCCAAGAAGCGGTGCACATAGACCAAGAGCACCAACAGAACAAGCCTGACAAAGGACTCAACGAAAGGACAGAAAGAAATAAGAGAGGACACGCATGTGAAGGAGCAGTACTAAAGGTCAAGCATATTCAAAGGAATATGGCAACACTGTATACCTCGTGACTACACAAAATTCAATTCAACAACCAACTGCCACCAACCTCTGACATAAAGCTGGCTATCTAAGAAGATGATAAAAGACCCTCTATCCGAGTTTTTGACGACCAAAAAGAACTCGGAAAGATGCTCGGGGGCTACAGAGTACATATCCTCAGAAAAAGATTTTCAGTTTTTTTAACAATCAAGATTCAAAGACTCTCCAACTTTTTGTTCCAAATAGCAAGAGGCTCGGGGGGCTACACTCAGTGAGTGCACGTTTTTTTTTAAAAAACGTGCACGTCACTCATGAGACTTTTTCAAGATATGATCACTTTAAGGCTTCACTTCGAAAGAACCCAGACCAAGTTTGTTTCACCAGGCAAGACCAAAGAAAACAAAAAGGTGTTCGAGTTCAACCTTGAAACGCTCGTAAGCTTGTCGATGCGGGACCCACAGGGTTCCCCAGCGATGTGACTACAAGCCATGGGCCTTGGCCTAGCCCACGGGCAGAAGCGAGGCTAAGATTGTAATCGCACCGTAGCCTTCTCTACCGATATAAAGAGAGGTCGTGGACACCCCTGTAAGAAGAGACAACAGAACATAATCAACCAACGCAAAGGCTAACGCCGACTGGATGTAAAGGATATTACTCGATCACGATCGATGACCCAAACTAGTATAAAATCATCTGTCTCTGCGTTCACCGTCGAGTTCGAGCACGCGCCTAAACCCGAACAACTGTTCCGGGTACCCTCGTGACAGGCTATTAGTGATCAAACACCGACAGCTAAATATACCTACTAGCATCTCCAAGAGTTTTCCAAAATTCACTTGGCAAATATCGTGATTTAGTAACTCGCTAAAATATATGGCAAGTGAAAAAAATAGACTCTCTCCAAGAGTTTGCCATTTGGACTTAGTAAAATAAGAAGAGGTCTGCTAAGCGAATGAAGAGCCCCGTTAAGAAACGAAGAGCTCCGCTAAGAAACGAAGAGTCCCGCTTAAATTTGCACGTGAAGTCGGATACACGCTCGCGCTCAGCGCGCAAATATGCGCGTGGAGGGGGGAGATTTGCCAAGTTATTAAAATTTGCCAAGTTGGATACCAAACTGTTGGAGCATAATTTTTTTGTTTTACCAAAAATAGATGGATGCCAAGTTCATTTGGCTAACTCTTGGAGATGCTCTCCAAGAGTTTGCCAAAATTCACTTGGCAAATATCGTGATTTAGCAACTCGCTAAAATATATGGCAAGTGAAAAAATAGACTCTCTCCAAGAGTTTGCCATTTGGACTTGGTAAAATAAGAAGAGGTCCGCTAAGCGAACGAAGAGCCCCGTTAAGAAACGAAGAGCCCCGCTAAGAAACGAAGAGCCCCGCTTAAATTTGCACGTGAAGTTGGATGCGCGCTCGCGCTCAGCGCGCAAATATGCGCGTGGAGGGGGGAGATTTACCAAGTTGCTAAAATTTACCAAGTTGGATGTCAAACTGTTAGAGCACAATTTTTTCTGTTTTACCAAAAATAGATAGATGCCAAGTTGTTTTGGCAAACTCTTGAAGATGATGGGGCCCCTGGCCGCGAGGGCCCAGTTCGGCGACTCTGCTTGAAACCCCCTAGGGCCGGGCCTGCATATGGATATGGATATTTCAACCCGTGAACGTATCGACGCGGCAGCCTCAATAATTTGCTGATAGATATGGCTAACCAAAAGTGTTGTTACCTACGACACTTCTACGACATTTTCGGTTAGCCATTAACATAACCAAGCAATATAAAATATGTCTCCACAGGAAAGCTTCACGTCTCTTACCTCTGGTGTCAATCGTTCATCATATGAATGAGATCGATCAAAGCAGTTCTCAACTGGGTCTCTCAGTTTGTCTTGACCTGACTTAATATCAAAACGTTATGAATTTTTATATAAAACAAGTGAAAACCTACCTATTTCTGTAGCTAGGTATATATGTAATTTTGTAGTAGTATTGATTTCTCCCCTCCATCTAGAAGTGCACTTTTTTTTGAAGAGAGGGAGTATTAGTTACTATTAATTCATGGCATACTTTTTTCACAAAGTTTTTTTTCTTGTGTATAAGCTGGTGATAAACCTACAGCCTCCTTCCTTCCTTTCTTTACTTTTTTCCCTGTATCTCAGCATTGAGTCCATCTATGGGCTGGTTCGGCTGGTGGAAAAGCCGGCTGGTTTCGGCTGGTTCAATAGTATTATGTGAGAGAGAATAAGCTGAAATAAGCCAAAACAAGCCGAAACATGACCAGCAAAATAGGGCCTATAACACGTTATTATACTTGCTCCCGTAGTGACTCAGAGAGTGCAAGGCTTTGTTAAGTTCCTACCTAAAAGTTTCGATATATGTATAGAGTATTAAATATAGACTAAAAAATAATTAACTATACAGTTTACGATTAATTTGCGAGATGAATCTTTTAAACCTAATTAGTTCATGAATTAACAATGTGGTGCTACAGTAAAGGTACAGTAAACATATGCTAATGATAGATTAATTAGACTTAATAAATTTATCTCGTGGTTTACTAACAAATTTTATAATTTATTTTTTTTATTAGTATCAAACACCGTTTAAGACATCCAATGTGACACCGATATGAGACCCAACATTTTACACCCGCTAACTAAACCAGGCCATGACTCATAGAGTGTGAGGCGACACGACAGCGTGATCAAGGACCGTGTGATCAGACTCCACTTTGGGCACATGCATTTGCATGGCTCAAAAGCTGCTCTCGCAGTGACTCAGAGAGTCTGAGGACACGACAGCATGATCAAGGACCATGTGATCAGACTCTCCTCTACTGGGCGCATGTACTGTGAAGCACAAGCTGCTCTCACAGCGATTTAGAGAGGCCTTGTTTAGATTCCAAACTTGAGAGGTAAAGTAAGTGTTCTGTCATACTATAGCAATTTTATTTTTATTTGGTAATAATTGTCTAAACATTGATTAATTAGGTTTAAAATATTCGTCTCGTAAAGTACAACAAAACTGTGCAATTAGTTTTTGATTTCATCTACATTTAGTACTCCATATATGTGCCGACATTTTGATGTGATGAGAATTTTCTTTTTGCATAGTAAAATTTAGGATGAATTTGGGTATGCCAGAGGAGGCGACACGACAGCGTCATCAAGGACCAAGGACCGTGTGATCAGACTCTCCATTATGGGCGCAGACACGAACATGGCTCAAAAGCCTCAAGTCAAGGTCGTCGGGGGGCTCTTGGCCCACGAATCGGCCCGGATATCGAGCCAGCTCGGCTCGTTTCAGCTCGGCTCGTTAACAGCTCGGCTCGTTAAGGCTCGTTAACTAACGAGCCAGCAGACTAGCTCGGCTCGGCTCGTTAGCGAGCTCGAGCTAGCTCGTTTGGCTCGCGAGCCAAATCATAAAAACACAAGATAAGGAGTGATTATAAATTTATAGAAGCAATTGAGCAGCAAATGCATCACATTCACATTCATATTGAACTAAACAAAGTAATTTTAAATTTAACAATTCGACGAAGGAACTAGAGTTGTCCAGAACTGCAGATAGCACACCATGACCACGACCATGACTCCATCATACTCATACTCATACTCATACTGTCATCCAGTTTAGTAGTTTGCAGCATCATCCATTGTCCACTCCAGACAGCCCACCATGACAATTGACAACGATCATTCAAGAACGACAATTCAAGAACGAAGCAAAATATAAGAGCAACAACTAGTATGCAGTATGCTGGTAGCCTGGTACAGGCTTACAGCACCAGCAGCATGATGACAGCATGCTAATTGACATCAAAAGCATCCATGGGGTGCAGCCAACAGGTCCCTAGTTCTCACTTCTCTTGTCCCTTGTAGCTTGCTACCTGTATGTGAACAAACAATCAAGTGAGAACAACTATGATTTGTACCACACTGCTGGACATTGTAAAATAGACTTACTAGTTGCTTTCCACCACACTGGTGGGAAACTCCACACTCTCAGTGTCACCATCATCACCATCTTCTCCCTGTAAAAACAGTTAAAGAATTAAGCATTACATATTTACATACACAAACTTTGGAAAAAAATGGAGTTAAAAAATAGTCTAAGCATCACATACCAGAAGAATAGGAGGACTCTTAGAACCTCGTATCCAACTAGATGCACAAACTAGTGCTTGAACTGTCGTTGGCTTCAAAGAACTCCTATAGTCATCAAGAATTCTACCTCCACAACTGAAAGTGGACTCAGATGATACGCTGCTGGCCGGGACAGCTAAGAACCTCTTTGCCATACTAGACACAACAGGAAATCTAAGAGCATTCACCTTCCAATAGTGGAGTAAGTTGAAATTCTTATCATGCAAAGGATGGTTTGCTTCATCTAGGTATATAAGTAACTCAGACTTTGAACTTTCTGAAGCACTAGACTCTAGAAAGGACTGAAATTCACTTGAAACAAGACAAGCTACTGAGCTGATTGTTTCCTTTGATGATGAGGCTGATTGAGTGGTTGAGCTGCTAGTGCCACCCATTTTCCGGCGTTGCTCCAACTCATGCTTCTTGTATAGCTCTTCTAACTCTTTTTTTACATCTGCAAGCTCTTGTTCACACCTTGAGGAGTCATAAAGCTGACTAAAATAGAACTGAATATATCTCATTTTGAACCTAGGGTCAAGGATTGTAGCAATAACCATGACATTGTTCGTGACTTCCCAATACTTATCAAATTTGTCTAACATTGCAGCAGCCATTTTCTTCAAATATGTGTCACTAGAATTTTTTGCCTTTAACAATGCAAGCTTGACTTTCAAAATGTAAGGGTAGAAGACATTAGCAGTAGGGTACACTGATCCTGAAAATGCAGTAGTTGCTCCAGCCATCTCTCCAAGAATTGGTCTAATCTTCTCATATATGTTCCATTCAGATTCTGTAGGTTTCCATGCATAGTTTTGGTCTATTTCAGCATAATAACCAAATGCAGCCCTATACTCAATGCAAGTGTCAAGCATTTTATATGTTGAGTTCCACCTTGTTTTAACATCAAGAGACAAACATTTCCCAACTTTAATAGCATACTCATTGCAAACCTCTACAAATTTGTACAGGCGACTTGGAGACCTTTTGAAATATTTTACTGTATTCCTTAGGTCACTGATGAGACCTTCTATTTCGTCTAGACCATCATTAACAACCAAATTGACTATGTGGGCAGCACAACGAACATGGAAATATTTGGGATCAAATTGACCATTCTTTCTAGCAACTAGCTTGGACGACAAATTTGTAGTAGCAGTATCATTATTGGAAGCATTGTCAAGGGTGAGTGTCATAACCTTGTCTTCTATTTTCCATTCCACCAAGCACTCAAAAACAGCATGAGCTATCACTAAACCAGTGTGGGGAGGATCCAACTCAATAAAGTTCAGAACACGGCATTGCAAAACCCAATCACTATCTATGTAATGTGCCACCAAACACATGTACTGAACATTTTGATTGGATGTCCACAAATCAGTAGTCAAACTTATTGATTCAACCTCTCCAAGACTCTTCTTTAGCTGCTCTTTCTCAGATTCATAAACTTTCATGCATTCATTTTTAATAGTCTTCCTACCAATAGATTCATAGTTGCTATTCATCCACTTCATCAAGATATTAAACCATTTATGCTCTACCATCCTAAATGAATACTCATGGACAATTATCATCTTTGCAATCAACTTTCTAGTATGCTCATGGTCATATTCGGTAGGATTAACAACAACACAACCATCATCTGCAACAAAGGCGAGTGTACCTTGAGCAAGTTGTCGTTTAGCCTTAGCCAACTTGTTCTGAAACGGTGAGCAGCGGGCAAGGTGGCGGTTCAGCTGTGAAGTTGCTCCCCCTGACTGGTATGCATAACTCTTATGACAGAATCTGCACTTAGCCTTGGTCACCATAACACCGAATTCCTTCGAAGATGGAACTTCTATCTCCTTGAAATACTTCCAACAGCCAGCTCTCTTTGCTCGCTTTACCTTGGTCTTAGAAGGAGATAAATGAATACCAGACCCAGCCTTCAATTTCTTCCGCCCTCTGGTTGCCTTCGAAGGATTTGACGGCACACTTACATCATCATCTCCATCCTCCTCTTGTCCTTCATCATCATCTGATGGAATGCTTACAGATATAGCGGTAGGAGCATTCATGTCAAAGTGCTCTCCGTCCTCCTCCTCCACTGCCTCCGCCAAAGGATCAACCTGCAACACATATTATATGTTTTAATTTCAAGTTTGCAACTAAATCACTCAGAAGCCCCCAATCGCCCCTCTCTGTTCATACCCGCTATGCCCAACTCCTTAGGTCCTCGCTCTTGCCATGGGCAATTAGATTTTCTCTGCTAGCATTTTTACACTGGGAAGATAATGTGCATAGAACAAAAAACTAAGCACCAGTGACTTGGCTCAGATCCAACCAGAAGAAATTGACAAACCAAGAAAAACTAGACGGCGGACGGCAGTCACCCGGCGGCCAGCAGTCCGGCACCAGCCCGCCCCATCCCGCCGGCTGCTCCTCAGTCCTCTCCTCTCTTCCTCTGTTCCCCTGGACGTGGTGGGGTGACTGGTGAGTTCACTGCTCTTCTCCTAAATAGCCAAATCCTATTCACATGTGTTCTGTGCCTTAGGTTCAGATACATCAAGTTTGCTTCATGTGCCTTAGGTTCAGATACATCTAGTTTGCTTCATGTCTTTCGTTGTTATGGGTAGGTTCTTCGTATATTCTTACATGCAGGTGCAGATATACTGTGTAGCCCTATGAAAATATCTGCTTTTACATTTCTACTAAAAGGTCTTTGGTTCTTAAGTTCAGTAGTACGTATCTGCTTCATTTCATGACATTGATGGGTTCTTTCTTAATTTTGTATTCAGTGGGTTCCTGGTCAGTATTTCCCAGAGCATTTTGAGACTAATGATTGCAATTCCATATATTCAGCACAGTGAAAGTCATGCTCGACAGTAGACATTACCTCAAGTTGCATTGATTTCCTAATTTGTCGTCAACAATAAAGAATATTTCACTCTGTGAAAATTTAATTTCAGTTCAGACAATGAAAATGAAATTGAATGCTGTTTGACAGTTTCTAGTTCATGCTAAACTACAACAAATGGTCCAAAAAGGAATTGTCGAAGAGTGGTAAGCAAGCAGACAATGTTGCATATGGTATTGACCATCATAAAAGTATCCAATATGCAACTGAAAATATCAGTCATATCTATTTAATATTTTTTGCAGAAATTTTGGGGGTACAGCACCTACCGTGCATCCGAACCACACACATTCTAGGGCTATAGGCCACAATGGCACATCCTAATTCGTACTGATGAGATCAAAGCATCAAGAAAAAAAAAGTATAAATAAGCACTTGGATTTGGAGGGATGCATCGTATATACCATGTCCGTGTCGACATCTATGGAGGCTGATGGAGTAGTGGATTTCGCAGCTGCAGATCCTCGACCTCGACCGCGCCCGCCGTGAATGCCTGATGAGGATGGAACATTCTTGCGTTTGCTCCTCGATTCAAGACTTGCCGCCACCGGAGAAAGCACCCCTGCAACCTCTTCCTCATCCTCCATGATCAGCTCGAGATGGGAAGGGCAAAGGGGAGGAGATGCCGGCGGCGAGATGGACTGCTGTGCGTGGACTGGAGGAGGTGGACAGGCTGCGTGCTCCGCCTCCACGCCGCCGTGCGCCGTGCGGGTGCAGCACCTCAGGAGCGACGGGAGGGGAAGGGAATGGCCGAATGGGTGACCGAGCCTTAGTGCGGTCTGTGCCAGACTGCCAGTGCGTGCGTATGTGTTTGTGGCGGCTGGCCGGCTGGGGAAGGCTTAGGAGCGTGGGAGGAGTTGGGAGGCTAGGGTTTGCCTTATTGGGCCAATGGGCCAAGCGACAAAAGGGCCCATGTATGTTCCTATGATCTGATTTCCACTGGCTCGTTACGGCTCGCGAGCAGCTCGCGAGCTGGCTCGTTATAAAACGAGCTGGCTCATTATAAAACGAGTCGAGCTCGAGCCGAGCCATTAACGAGCGAGTCGAGCGAGCTAGCGAGTTTCGAGTTTTTCGTCCAGCCTTACCCACGAACCTCGCTCTGCGTTACGGTGCGAATTCAATACCCAACTGCACACATTACAATTGCGCCTAGGCCTCGTTTAGTTCAGTGAATTGGGGAGAAAAACACTGTATCAGAATTCCTGTAGTATTTCGTTTTCTATTTGGTAAAAATTATCTAAATTTTGACTAACTATGCTTAAAATGTTCGTCTCGCAAAGTACAACAAAACTGTACAATTAGTTTTTTATTTCATTAACATTTAGTACTCTATACATTTGCCGACATTTTGATGTGACGGGGAATCTTCTTTTTACATAGTGGAATTTGGGGAGGATTGGGGGAACTAAACAAGGGCTACTACATGGTACAACCAGCTCTACCAACCAATGTACAGCCGGGAGTATGGGAAACACCGTGAGGCTGCAAATTTTCAGGCTAGCTGCAGCCTTGGCTGTGGCTGCAAATAAAGAACTGTTGTCTACCGTACTACTATACATCAAACAGCTACAGCCGCAGCCAATGTAGCTGCAACAAGCAGGCTGATCAAGTTTAATTAATTGATACTGTAGGTTAAGATAATAGCATCTATAACATTAAATCAATTAATGAACGATCACGAGGCAAACTATATTAAGTGACGAGGCAGTGTCGGCCATCGCTGCATGCGCGGTGAGGTGTAGTGATAGGTGGTGCTCGCTGAGACCGGTCTCTATGAAAGCTTTATGTCCCAGCTTTTAGAGCAGGTACAATAATAGGCTTATAGCCAAGCTAATGCTGATGTGGAGGAGAGAAGGGAGGAGAGAGATGAGAGCTTGGCTCTCATGCTAGCACCAAGCTGGGCACGGAAGCATAGGTATTAGTGGGCCCAAATAGCAAGTGTTGTGAGGAGAAATAGGAGAGAGAAACTTTTTAAAGACAAATAGGAGACACTTATTGTATAACTTGGCTCTTATAGCTTGTCTTATAGCCAAGCAACTTGGCTGTATTATTGCCCTTGCTCTTAGCACACCCAGATTTTGGAAACAGTGCAGAAGAGTTTCATCTCCATAAAAACTATCTCTACTCCTATAAAAATTTTATCATCTCTCTTCATTAATACAGTACCATGTCAGTATATTTAAGGTCCATAAAACCCTATAAAATCCCCATTAAAATTGGCCGGCTTGTCATGGTGGTCAGAGTCCGAGCTCCACATCATTGTTATGTTCGTGTCTGCCGCCAACTTTCCCAATGTCTATTGTGACTGCGGCGGTGGCGGGCTGGCTGGTATTGATGCTTTGTCGACAGCGGTGGTCGGGCCTAAGGCCCTGCTTGATAGCAGAAACGTTTCGGTTTCCAATGAGAATCAACCAAATCACTTCCAAACGGTCTTTTTAGCAAGTCGTTTCTTCTAACTAGATATCAGTTTCGAGCCACTTGCTGAAAAGACTTTTTGGAAGTAAACATAGAACAGATATCTAATTAGGAATGGCAACAGGGGCAGGGCCCTGCGGGTTTTGGCCCCAATGGGCACGGGCAACAGAGTTTTTCCCACAGGTTTGCTGGTTCGGGGCGGGATTTAACATGCCCGCGTGTGTTCCCACGGCCCCCTAATACCATGCTTGGCATTTTAAATTTTGGCCCACAAACAAATAATTGCCTAGCCCATAGTCACAACAATTTTTTAGTGAGCATGTGAGATTTAGTTCAATTTTTTTAGACAATAATGTTTTTCGTGAAAATGTGAGTTTTTTAGTTTAATTTTTAGTGAGCAAATTTTAGTGTTATGTGTCTATCTTGTCCAGCCGGGTCTTGGGTCCCTAGAGGGTGTGTGGTCGGGTGGAAGTTTACACCCGAAAGATAATTTGGGGTCAGGTCGGGTTTGAGTTTTGGGTTCCGAGATTGGATGTGCGGGCGCTCCACCCAGCCCAACCCGCCCTGTTGCCATCCCTATATCTAATGCAGCCCAACCAAACAACATCAAATTGTGTCGCCTTCTCTAGATTAAGCGTATGTTTCATAATCCATAATATATTGCAATATTAATGGGAACAACCAATGAGACACAATGGCAAGTATTTGGGCACAGCTTGGATGATAATAATAATAATAATGTATTTTGGAACTACTCTCCGTGCCAAGAAAATCACGAGGGTGTTCATGGGATCAGAGCAACATCAGAATGGTCCATGGAGGAGGGATCTGTTATCACACCGAACGATGCAAGGGGGCGCTAGTGTCCTTTGTATTAATCAAACTTATATCTTTTATTTTAATTTATATCCGTACCTAATAATATCAAAGTCAATAACGATTCTTCTATACGTCGTGTTTTACTTTCCAAAATACCATCGTGCACCTCCTTTAATTTTTTTTCAATCGTAATCTAGATTCATGACACCACGCAAATCGTAGGGTCCTGAATCGGGCGACTCGCCCTAAGCGCCGCTGCTGCCTCCCACCACCGCTGGTGTCTCTTCCTTTTCCTTTGGCATCTCGCCAGAGGCCGGAGGAAGTGGGGATTCATCGTTTTTTATAAGTATTGTAGTAGATCGAGTCTTTACGGTTAGGGTGTCTCTATGTCAAGTTTCTTGATGTTAGGGATTTATCTCCTCCTCTCCGGCGACGGCGAGGGGCAGGGTGGAACCGTTTTCTCCATAGTGGGGCCGTTGAAAATGAGGGTGACAACTACGGCGTTAGCAACTTTATTGGCATGACGACATGAAGACTTTTATTTCCGGACGGCGATATCAAGGCCGAGATGATGTCGCCGCCATGGATAATTTTTCCGGTTTCTTCTCTGTTTTATTGTGGTTAGATCTGGCCATGATGAAGGACTACAAACCGTTTTGTTGTGGTTAGATCTAGCCACGATGAAACATTAGGGGAATAATTTTCAGATCAGTTTCCTCATTCTGAGGTGGCAGAAAGAAGAAGGAAGACACAAGAAATAAGAAGTTTCTCAACTCTGCTTGCAGGAATGTTGGCCGTCGTTCGTTGGACATCTGTTCTCAAGGTGTTGCCGAGTGTTTGCCTGTGTGGTTATCGATACGAAGCGTCATACAAGTTTGGTTTTGAGATCGGGGGCCAAATTTATTGATTTAGCAACTCTATAAAATAGATTTGATAAAAAAATACTAGAATACTCCAACAGACTACGTAAAACCAAGAGGTTGAATGGCTAGTGAGGTAGGCTATCCAAAAGCATAGAACGAATAATTGGAAAGAAGAACTACTAAATTTAGAGTCATTTACAGAGCCTGTTGAAGACGTTGTTACTTTAATAATATTCAAATTTACCTTTAGAAAATAATTTGGCTAATCCCTCGGAGATGCTGTATGAGTAATCAGACTATGCTACGTACTACCATTGATGGGAGGAGGAAGGAGCCTCCTTTGTACTCCGTCTGCCAAAAAAAAATGCAGTTCTTGTTTTCCAAGTTAAATGACTTGAACGTTGACCAAAATTATATAAAAAAAGAACTAACATTTATAATAAAAAAAAGAACTAACTTTGACCAAAATTTGGGTTAGACTGAGTAGTAATCTTACCTTGTTGCAATCAAACCAACCAGCCAGGGACTAAACATCGTAGAGAGCATTATTGCAGAGGAACTGCTTCTATTGGGGGACCGATCGAGACAGGGCTCTGGCGCGTGTGAAAAAACTGTTAAGTCCTGAGGTTTTTACTCTGTATCAGTGCGAGCCGTTGTTTATGAGATGAAGAGAGGAGATGACAGCTTACCAGAGGTAAGTTACTGAATCCGCCTCCTGGCGACGCTTGGCCTTGGCCCTATAAATAGGTGTGCCGTGGCTCTTGTTTCTCACATCAGTAGACGCAGCACAAACTTGGGCTAATCAGTGGCAGCCAGCACCTTGGTTCTCCTATGGCCGCCACTCCTAGCATCCTCCAATTCACCCCTTCTTGTGCCTATGCACCCACACAGGGCAATGAGTTCAACTTCAGTGGCCTGTACCTCTACCACACCTACGTAGGCCCGAACTCCACCCAGTCGCAAATCATAGTAAAAGACGGGATTGGAACATTGACCGTGAACAACTGGGTCATACGTGATGGGCTCTCTGGTTCCTCTAAAGTCATTGCTCGTGCCCGGGGACTGCATATCTTTGCCGGTGACTGGCATAATTCCTTCAGCCTAGTGTTCGAGGATGAAAGGTACGTACGTATGCTCAATCAGCTAGTCCATAACATACACTGCATATATGTATATATCACTTGACATATATATGACGTGAATCGTGCAGGTTTAAGGAATCCACACTTCAGGTGATGGGAGTACCAGTTGAGGGAGGTGAATGGGCAATCGTTGGGGGAACTGGACGCTTTGCTATGGCAACCGGTGTCATCAAGAAAAGGGTGCACCAAAGAACTGGGGAGGGGAACATTATAGAGCTTACCATCCAGGGATTCTGTCCACTACTCAAGGGATCAAGGGTAACCATGACCTAGAATAAATCGACATATATGTCTTTGAGCTTTGCTAATAGTATTGGTTCAAAAAACTATTAACCACAAGAGATAAATAAATACATTTAATTTAATTTATTCGTGCAGAGCGTTGCTGCCACAAAGATTGGCCCATGGGGTGGAAACGGAGGGTCGGCTCAAGACATCACAGAGCCACCAAAGCGCCTGGAGAGCATCACCATTAGCAGTGGTGATGTTGTTGATTCCATTGCATTTTCTTATGTTGATCAAGCTGGTCAGAAGCACACTGCAGGTCCATGGGGCGGTCCTGGTGGAAATCCTAAGACGGTAAGCTAATATAGCCTTATTCACAAAGCTGGTTTGTGCCTTGCTACTCCTACATTCAAATGCAGATATGTGGCAGCCAGCTACCCAGTAGATGTAGATTTGCAGATCTCCCAAGTCCCAGGGAACAAACATAGCCGAGATCTCTAATCCGGCTATTCTCTTCGCATTCGCAGATCCAGCTCTCGGACTCTGAGTTCGTGAAAGAAGTTTCTGGAACTTTCGCCGTGTATGCGGGAGTAGTCACTGTCATAAAGTCAATTAAGCTTGTCACCAACTTGAAGACGTACGGTCCTTTCGGTCAGGAGACCGGGACCTCATTCAGTGTCCCTGTGCAGGGCAACAATGGTGTCGCCGGCTTCTTCGGGCGCAGCGGGACGTTCCTGGATGCTATTGGTGTCTATGTGCATCCGCTCTGAACAGCAGCCAGCTACTTGTTCAGGTTCAGGCCTCCTGTTTAATGAGTTTTCGTCGAATAAATAAGTCAGAGGGTTGTCACCATTCATGCTGATGGTCGACCTCTGTCGTTGTGCACTGCTGGAGTGACTAGTACGTTCAAGTGTTTAGGTCGTTGTACTGTGTTGTGTTTGTGTCTAATAAAAGTCTCGATGAGAGATTGTCCGATGGTGTCAAGATGATATGTCAATGAACTTGTTGCTTGCATGAGCTATTGAATGTCTAATCCTTTTGGAACCATTTTGTGGAATTAACTTCCCCATGTGTTAGTCAAGGTGTTTAAAAGGTTTTGTAACTTATGGATCTCATTGAAGGATTCCAGAATATTTTTTTTTGTGAGTAGCTCGTTTCTGGGCAAAACCAGCTAGGTAGTGTTGCCAAATCTGGCCATGCAATTTTTAAAGGAGATGCTCTATTATATGCCTAGTTCTTAAATTGTAGGCTCGCTGTAGACCCTTGTCTAGTTATCTCTTGAGACAGCTAGGTGGGCTGTGCTCCCAAGTAAACAACCTTCATATACCAAGCTTGTTCTTACCTAATTTCAGATTCCCCATAGAAATCCTCTCTACCCATATCTACTCCCACAATTTTAGTGTTCCTAGTTCTTACTCTTTTCACTTCCGTTCCCCATGGAAAATTAATGCCTTAGAATATTCTCGGGTAAAAGCTATCTTAGCAGTCGGGCGCTTGCGGTTTACTCTGTTTGCCACCTCTAGTGTCAACAAGCTTCTCGTTGGGGAATACTAGCTGATTTTTTGGAGTATAGAACTGAGTTCTATTTTATCGAAGGCTTTCTCAAAGTCAAGCTTAAGCATAATTAATTCCTTCTTTGATTGGTGACACATATGCACATATTTCAGAGTCCAAGCAATGCAATCTTGGATTGTTTTATTCCTGATAAAACCATATTGGTTCTTGTGAATCAAGAGAGGAAGAGCCACCTGAAGCCTATTAGCCAGAATTTTGGTAATAATCTTCACTGAACAGTTAAGCAAAGGCATTTTGGCCTATAATCTGCCACAGTGAAGGCATCATCCTTCTTAGGGATAAGGGTGATGTAGAATCCATTGATACTTAATATTACAGATTGACTTATCACCAACACCACTATCACCGCCGATATCTTTAAAAACGTTGGTGATAGATGAGAACTATCACCGCCGCTTCATGTTACCAACTGGTTTGAAAACTATCACCACCGCATAGTCTTACCAACCGGCGGTGATAGTCCGTCATCATAGCCGGTTTTACACCACCAATCGGTGGTGATGATGTGCTCCTCATCACTGCTGCATCGCCATATGAACTAGCGGTGAAGACGTTCTCGCCGTCGGCTTGTTGTATGATACGGCGGTGATAACCAAGTTGGAATATAATAAAATTCATAACTTTTTTGAATAAAGTTGGATGAAAACAAACTTTATATTAAAGTTGTACATCTCGAGGAGATCTACAATTTTGTAGTTGATGACTTTTTTATTTAAAACTATTTATGGTCCTAGAATTTTGTTTGAAGCGTTCACATTTTAAAATCTTAAAAAATCAAAATTTTCAAACGACCTCGAATGAAAAATTGACCAAAACCAAAATTGTAGATCTCGATGAGGACAACAGCTTTGTAGTTGACAACTTTCTCATTAAAAATCATTTATAGTCTCAAATTTGTATCTGAAGTTTGAAAATTAAAAAAAACAAAATTTTTAAATGACCTCAGATTAAAAATCAACAAAAACCAAAGTTATAGATCTCGATGAGAAGAACAACTTTGTAGCTGACAACTTTTTCATTAGAAATTATTTACACTCTCAAATTTGTATCTGAAGTTTTAAAATTTTTAAAAACCAAAATTTTCAAACGACCTCGAATGGAAAATTGACCAAACCCAAAGTTATAGATCTCGATGAGAAAAACAACTTTGTAGTTGACAACATTTTCATTAAAAATCATTTGAGGTACTAACGGTCTGGCTGAAGTTTTAACGTTTCAAAATTCAAATTTTGTCAAATGACCTCGGATGGTGAAACAACCAAAATCAAAGCTGTAGACTTGATTAGAACAACAAATTTGTAGTTTATGACTTCTTCATCTGAAGCCGTTTAGGGTCCTAAATATTTATTTTTAATCCTGAAAAGTGAATACTAAGGAAGATATGCTATATAGACACAAGTGATTTAGGAGTGGAGTGGTTACAGGAGAGTCGTTAGAGGAGCTACGCGTGAGGACAGAGGTCTTAGGTTCGAATACTAGCTACCACATAGCGTGTGAATTTTCGCGTGAAAAATTGCGTGACTTGCGACCGTGGAGCTGAAGCCCGAAGCTGGGAGCTAGCTAGAGGGGGAGGAGGAGGGTCATTCCGGGATTGAAAAATTTTTTTGCTATTTTTTGGTCTGTTTTTTAGGATTTTAAATCACCTCCGGTTGGTAAGATGAGCCGACTGTGATAGTATTATCACTGCCAGTTGCAAAACCAATTGTGATGAGAATATTTTCACTGTCGAGTGCTTACCGCCGAAGCCGAAATTCGGCTATGAAGGGGGGTTATGACGTGGATGTGATAGGCCTGAGTGTAGTAATGACTTTAAAGGAAAATCTGGCCGTCAAAAAAGCTAGAGCATAAATCATAGAAATCACCACTTATTATTGACCAACATCTTTTTATAAAGTCTGTGTTAAAACCATCAGGGCCCGGTGACTTATCAGTGGGTAGAGATCTTACACTGCATCAATTTCCTCTTTGTTAAAAGGAGCAATAAGACTAGAGAAATCACTGCCAGGTCCAAAGAGAGAAGCCAAATCAAAGGTGAGGCCAGTGAAATTACAAGTACCCATCCTCTCTTTAAAACTTTGCCGAATGAATTCTGCCTTCTCCTGATGTTGAGTAACAATTTGACCCTAATTGTTAGTCAACTGAGTAATTAGGTTTCTTCTGTGCTTAGCAGTAGCATTGGGATGGAAAATTTTGGTGCTAGCATCCCCTAAAGTAGCCCATTTTATTTAACCCCTTTGTTTCCAGCAGGCTTTCTGCTGCTAATGAAGAGAGATGAGCTTTTCTTCCAAGAGGGCTCTAAAATTCCATTCAATGAGAGAGAAATCTCTATAGTCTTCAAGCAGGTTGAGAAAATTCAGAACTAATTTAACATTGGAAATGTTTTGCTGAAGATTTGAGAGAGTATAGCTCCAAGCCTTTAGAACTCTCAAATTTTTAAATTTGGCTGCCAGCCGTTTGGCAGCATCAAAATGGAGCATAGGGGAGCACCAACTTGCTGAACCTGCTCCAGAAAGCCGTCATGTAGCATCCAAAAAGTTTTCAAAGCGAAAGATATGTGCCTTAGGGATGGTGGTAAAGATGTGAACAAAACAGGGCACATGGTCTGAAGTTTCCATGGATCGAGAAGTAACTTCAGAGTTTGGGTAAGCTAAAGTCCAACTTGGAGAGGAGAAGAACCAGCCCAAACGTTCTAGTAAGGGTGATTGCTATTTGTTTGTCCAAGTGAAACGTTTACCCCATAGAGGCATCTCAATAAGACCAAGAGATGAGATGGCCTCGTTGATTAGAGAAAAAAGTTCCAAGTCCACTCTTAAAGATAGCAATTGATTAGCATCCAAATCCATATAGATAAATCCAATTAACATCCGAGGAAAAAGTTCCAAGTCCAAACCTGTCCTAGTACGGATCCAATCAAATACAATCAATACCGTCCCTACCAAACCGTCTCTAGAAATCATGGATTTCTAGAGGCGGCTACCTAGCCACCCCTAGAAAACTAATTTGCAGTTACCAACCGCCTCTACAAATTAGTTTTCTAGGGGCAGCTGGTAACTCAACAAGCCGCCTCTAGACATATATTTGTAGGGGGTGGCTTAACTTTCCAGCCCCACTTACAATCCATTTTTCCGCAAAATTGTAAATTCAAATTTTGAATTTGAAATGTAACCAAACACCACACGATTGCACCAACACGTCATCAACATAATGCATATTACACTTTGAATAATATAGCACATTATTCACAAATATATTACTGTCATCAGTACAGTACCATCCACATGTCCGATCAAATCCAAAGGTAACGTCAAACAAGACTAATATCATATTACATAAACAAGACTAATGTCACATTACATTTACATTGTCATCAGTGCTTAATTCTTCCCACTCATGAAGAAACCGGCACTCAAGTTGATGTCCTAGCGCAGATGTTGGGTCATGGTACACGCCATTCTTGTGTACAATCTCGTCGATTATGAACTTGCAAAGGTCCCCCACAAGCTTCAAGAGGTCATCATCGCTGAATGGTTTCCTACTAATATCTTTTCTCGAAGCCACTATAAGAAAACAATATTAGGATTAGTATTTCATAAAATATACGTGTGTTTTCTACCAAGTTATTATACGATTACTAGGTACAACCACCTCCACTCTGGGCGCATGCACTACTATCAAACACATGGTTCAAGTCAAGGTCGTCGGGGGCTCTGGGCCACAAGCCCCTGCTTTACTCCGCGAATATTCAAGATCCAACTGCACACATTACGATTACTAGGTACAACCAGCTCTACAACGCGATGTACCGATATTGTGGTACAACCAGCTCTACGACACGATGTACTGATATTACATTACGCGATGCTTTCAAGATTGATCTAATGGATGGTTTTTTTCAAAAAAAAAAAGAGTATGTTTAGATTGCCATACAACTGACCACTCCTAGAGGTGGCAATTGATTAGCATCCAAATTAATCCATATCCATAAATCCAATTAACATCCAAGGAAAAAAAATCCGAAGTCCAAAGCTGTCCTAGTACAAAACAATTAATGTCGGATCCAATCCAATACAATCACAACCATGCCCAATGCCGTTATAGGGGCTGTTGGGCAGCCGTTCCTACCAAACTGTCTCTAGAAAATCATGGATTTCTAGAGGCAACTGTCTAGCCATCCCTAGAAAACTGATTTGTGGAGGCGGCTGATAATATCAGCCGCATCTAGAAATAGTTTTATAGGGGGCAGCTGTAACTATCAGCCACCTCTATAAATTAGTTTTCTAGAAGCGTATTTATTTTGCGACAGAATGAGTACATATTTTTTGGGTGGAAATGGACAGAGATGGGCAAAAACGAGCAGAGAGTGAAAGCAGTGAGCCTGCTGTTTTTATCTTTATTATCAGCCGGCGCATGGCACATCTTGAACAACCCTCGCCCACCTTTTTTCCTTGGCCTGCTGTTTTTTTCCATAAGATTTTGGATGAAGATGATTTTTATATAAAAATTATAGCTCTAGACGAGATCTACGACTTTCTAGTTTTTAGTTTTTTAATTTGAAGTCGTTAAGATGCTCAAAAAAATTAAATAACTTTTCATCAGTATAATAATCACGTAGATAATCACACACCAAGATACATGTTGCACGACACCCACAACACTTTCGGTTAGTCATTAACATAACCAAGCACATATAAATGTCTCAACCAGGAAAGGTTCACGCCTCTTACCTATTGTGTCAATCATTCATCACATGAATGAGATCAAAGCACTTCTCAACTTGGTCTCTCAGTTTGTCTTGACCCGACTTAATATCAAAACGTTATGAATTTTTATATAAAACAAGTGAAAACCTACCTATTGCTGTAGCTAGGTAGATATGTAATTTTGTAGCAGTATTGATTTCTCTCCTCCATCCGAGAAGTGCACTTATTTTGGAAGAGAGGAAGTATTAGTTAGCTCTTTACTATTAATATATGGTATATTTTTTTCCTAAAGTTTTTTTTGTTTCTTTTGTATAAGCTGGTGATAAACCTACAGCCTCCTTCCTTTCTTTCTTCTCTACTTTTTCCCCCCTGTATCTCAGCGTTGAGTCCATCTATAACGTGTTATTATACTTGCTCCCGTAGTGACTCAGCGTTGAGTCTCAGAGAGTGTGAGGCGACACGACAGCGTGATCAAGGACCGTGTGATCAGACTCCACTTTGGGCACATGCATTGCATGGCTCAAAAGCTGCTCTCACAGTGACTCAGAGAGTCTGAGGACACGACAGCAAGATCAAGGACCCTGTCATCAGACTCTCCACTATGGATTATTCAAAAAAAAACTCATGACCCCTAAGACTACCTGCACTTATGGACCTCTATATTCATCCTCTGTACGTCCTAGTCAGCAAGATTATCTCCTCTATACTCAATTCTTCCGCACCCATCCATCCTCTATATCATCCTCTATCCACTCTATCCACTGTGGGACTCACTTGTCACTTTATCTAAATATATCCATGTGTGATCTAGTTTTGAAGGATTTATTGAGACGAATTTAATGGTGAAATCGAAATTTAATTTGGATTTTTGTTTGTGAGTTATAGTATTTTTTTTCTTTGTTTAGCTAGTGGGGGGCCGCCACTATAGAGTATAGAGTAAATACAGTACCACTCTAAATATAGATTGAGAGAAAGGATAGAGTATCGTTTTAGAGTACCCAGTGCAGCAGTTTTTACTCTATATTCATACTCAAAAGCTTTAGAGTATCGTTTTAGAGTACCCACTGCGGGTAGTCTTAGCTTGGGAAGAGACGTCATCTAGATCTATCTATTTTTAAAATGCTATTTCTAGGTTCTAAACTTGGAAAGAGGTATCATCTGGGTCCTTGAACTTGACTTTGAGTGTCATCCAGGTCTCGACAGATCCAAACCCGCTATAAATGCTGACGTGGCGCGGTCCTACGTGTGGGTCCCACATGTCAGTTGGTTATATGTCTATTTATCTTTATTTTTATCTTGAGGTACTGTAGCTACAATCCCTTAAATATTATAAAAATTGTATCTTTTTCATAACATCTTGGATGAAGATGATTTTTATATAAAAATTATAGCTCTAGACGAGATATACGACTTTCTAGTTTTTGGTTTTTTAATTTAAAGTCATTAAGATGATCAAAAAAATTAAATAACTTTTCATCAGTATATTAATCATGTAGATAATCACACACCAAGATACATGTTGCACGACACCCAAGATACTTTTGGTTAGCCATTAACATAACCAAGCACATATAAATGTCTCAACCAGGAAAGGTTCACGCCTCTTACCTCTTGTGTCAGTTTGTCTTGACCCGACTTAATATCAAAACGTTATGAATTTTTTATATAAAACAAGTGAAAACCTACCTATTGCTGTAGCTAGGTAGATATGTAATTTTGTAGCAGTATTGATTTCTCTCCTCCATCCGAGAAGTGCACTTATTTTGGAAGGGAGGAAGTATTAGTTAGCTCTTTACTACTAATATATGGTATATTTTTTTCCTAAAGTTTTTTTTATTTCTTTTGTATAAGCTGGTGATAAACCTACAGCCTCCTTCCTTTCTTTCTTGGCCCTGTTTAGTTCCACGAAAAAAACACTATGCGAAAAAAAGATTCCCCGTCACATCAAACTTGTGATACATGCATAAAGTACTAAATGTAGATGAAATTAAAAACTAATTGTACAGTTTGGTTGTACTTGACGAGACGAACGTTTTGAACCTAATTAGTCAACAGTTAGACACTATTTGCCAAATAAAACCAAAACGTGCTACAGTACTTTTTTTACACCTTTTTTACCATCTAAACACACCCCTTCTCTACTTTCCCCCCTGTATCTCAGCGTTGAGTCCATCTATAACGTGTTATTATACTTGCTCCCGTAGTGACTCAGAGAGTGTGAGGCGACACGACAGCGTGATCAAGGACCGTGTGATCAGACTCCACTTTGGGCACATGCATTGCATGGCTCAAAAGCTGCTCTCACAGTGACTCAGAGAGTCTGAGGACACGACAGCAAGATCAAGGACCCTGTCATCAGACTCTCCACTATGGATTATTCAAAAAAAAACTCATGACCCCCTTAGGTTGGGAAGAGACGTCGTCTAGATCCTTCTATTTTTAAAATGTTATTTCTAGGTTTTAAACTTAGTAGGTTCTAAACATAGAAAGAGGTGTTATCTGGGTCCCTAAACATTACTTTGGATGTCATCCAGGTCTCGACGGATCCAAACCCGCTGTGAATGCTGATGTGGCACGGTCCTACGTGTGGGTCCCACATGTCAGTTGGTTATATTTCTATTTATGTTTATTTTTATCTTGAGGTACTGTAGCTACAATCCCTTAAATATTATAAAAATTGTATCTTTTTCATAAGATCTTGGATGAAGATGATTTTTATATAAAAATTATAGCTCTAGACGACATCTACGACTTTCTAGTTTTTAGTTTTTTAATTTGAAGTCGTTAAGATGCTCAAAAAAATTAAATAACTTTTCATCAGTATATTAATCGCGTATAAGCGCTTGTCGCCTTGGAAAAATCATATCTTTGTTATATGCTATCAAATGGAGATATTTTCTATATGAAAGTTGTAGCTCTTAATGTGATCTATGACTTTCTAATTTTGAGTTTTTTAATTTGAGGTTGTTAAGATGCTAAAAAATTAAATAAATTTTCAGCAGTATATTAATTCCTGAAAGCAGACTGTAGGGACTGTCTGTAGCAGACTGTCTGTGGTACTATAGGGTACTGTAGCAGAATATCTGTGGTACTATAGCGGACTGTCCGTAGCTCGCAGTCTGTGCTGTTCTCATCCGTTTCTCGCCCGTTTGGTCTCTGATTCGAGTTCCGTTTTTTTTGCGTTGAGTTTCTAGCGATCTAAGGAACCTCTCTAGGGTCTCTTAACTCTTGGTGGCTCGTATTTTTGTATCTTTTGTTTGTGTGCCTTTTAGGGGTTAATTTTGGGACAGTGGTCGAAAGTTTTGAAAGAAATTTGAGGCTCCCATTCACCCCCCCCTCTGGTCGCCGTTTCCGGTCCTTCATAATGATTCTCTTCAAATATCCAATTGTTACTCACTGTTAGTAAATTGATTGGAAGCATGCTAGAAGCCATGGGCGGAGCTACATTGATGCATTGGTATTCCTGGGAATACCCAACTTTTTTGCACAACAATAAGTATATATATATGTATACTTAGATATATAATGTATATTAGTGTTAATTTGATTATTTTCGAGCACAAACTGAGTTCACAGCCGATTCGCGTGGCCTCCTACCGTTTTTAGCTCCCAGGCCAGCCCGCAAGGGGCAAGGGCACAAGGCCCAGTGGCCCAGAAAGCCCTGCCTCTCCTCTGTTCGGCGCGGAGATGCTCGAGCGCCCGATCATGACTCTATGCAGTCTGTCGTTCCCCAATCCCCAATCCCTAATCTTCTCGCTCTTCTCCTTCTATTCTTGAATCCTGGTGACGGCGAGCGGCCAGCTAGCCGGCGGCAGCGCTCCACCTCCTGACCTCCTCATCTCCACACGCGACTAGCGGCGGCAGCAGGCAGGGCGGGCGGAGGCCAAGGCAGGGCCTGCTGGCCTGGCCGGGGCATCTGGGCATGGCGGATCGGCAGGCCGCGCGGCGGCGTGCTAGGCCGGCCATGGCTGGCTAGCGGCTGCCAACTGGCGGAGGCCGAGCAGAGGAGCATTGGAGTAGTGCTTATTGGCAGTGCAGCAAGAAAGCATTGTTTCGTACCTTCATCCTTGTCTTAGAGATGAACAATTTGTTATTCCAGTACTGTTCTGTTTTTATGACTTTAGTTAACACTACGAACTATACTTGAAACTTATGCTGCTATGCATTGGAATTTTTTCGGTTGTGGAAATACCCAAGTTCAAAATCCTGGCTCCGCCAATGCCAGAAGCTGTCATAAGCCTTCTCTTGATAGTACCATTATATTGCAACTTATGAGAGGACTAGAGGTTATGATACCATGCAATTCACTACTGGAAACTGAGACTTTGCCGAGTGTCTGAAACTTTGCCGAGTGCTTTTTATCGTAACACTCGGTAAATATATATTTTACCGAGTGCCCTGATAAAAAACACTCGGCAAAATATAGCACTCGGCAAAGAAAACTTTGCCGAGTGTCAGACACTCGGCAAAGTAAGACACTCGGCAAACCGTTATTTTGCCGAGTGTCGCGGCACTCGGCAAAGTTTACACTCGGCAAACAGCGCCCGACCCGTGGCGGCCACCACCTGCAGCGATATTTTGCCGAGTGCCTAACGGCTGGCACTCGGCAATTTTTTTAATTTTTTAAATGTATTTTGCCGAGTGCCTCCTGGGCCTGGCACTCGGCAAAGAATATTTTGCCGAGTGCCCCACTTTGGCACTCGGCAAAATATTTTTATTTTTTTATTTTAGTTCCAAATTTTTTTGTGTAGCTTTGTGACAGTATTTAAAACTCTACTTTAAAGTTTGGGGCAATTTTGACTTTTTTTGTATATTTTATTAATTTATTTCGTTTCCTCAAATTTTTTCGGATATTTCAAATTTGAACTACAGGTACATGGAATAATGGAATTCGGTCATCCTAAAATCAATATTCATGATATTTAACGTATGTTGAGGCCGTATCCAAGAGGTTAAATGAAATATTGAGCACCTCGTTGACGTAACATGTCAAAGTACTTGCGGGGAAAGTGATTTAAAATTATATAAAATCCAAACGAAGTCCGAAAATCATGAAACTTGGCGAGGCGTCGTGTTATCGCATGTGGAGGGTCTGGTAAAAATTTGAGATAGTTTCGAGGAAGTTGAGACGTCGAATGCCAAAAAACCACACATCTCCGAAAATTTGAGATGGTTATTGTATGTGGAGATGTGTGCGTTTTTGGCATCTAACGTCCCAACTTCCTCGAAACAATCTTAAATTTTTACCACACCCTCCACATGCGATAACACAACGTCTCGCTAAGTTTCGTGATTTTCGGACTTCATTTGGATTTTATATAATTTTAAATCACTTTCCCCCGCAAGTACTTCGACATATTACGTCAACGAGGTGCTCAATATTTCATTTAACCTCTTGGATACGGCCTCAACATACGCTAAATATCATGAATATTAATTTTAGGATGACCGAATTCCATTATTCCATGTACCTGTAGTTCAAATTTGAAATATCCGGAAAAATTTGAGGAAACGAAATAAATTAATAAAATATACAAAAAAAAAGTCAAAATTGCCCCAAACTTTAAAGTAGAGTTTTAAATACTGTCACAAAGCTACACAAAAAAATTTGGAACTAAAATAAAAAAAATAAAAATATTTTGCCGAGTGCCAAAGTAGGGCACTCGGCAAAGTTTATTTTAATAAAAAATAAAAAAACTCTTTGTCGAGTGCCGCCGGACCAGGCACTCGGCAAAGGCCTTCTAACCTAAATTAAAATCTGGGCCAGCCCACGAACCCCACTCCTTCCTCCTCCACTCGCCCGGCCGCCGCCTGAAGCCAATCCATCGAAGAAAAAAATAGCAGCGCCCTCCCAGCGGAACTCGCGACCTCCGCCCTCCCAGCCTCCGGCGCCTGCTCCAGGCCACCAGCGCCAAGGTCCTTCGCAGCTTCGTCATCTCCTGCCGGCCAGGACTGCTGGCAGTGGCGGGTGCTAGGTGCCCCAAGATCCAGCAAGCTTCGTCATCTCCTGCCGGCCGGGACTGGTGCCAGGTGCCCCAAGATCCAGCAGCTTCGACATCTCCTGCCGGCCGGGACTGGTGCCAGGTGCCCCCATATCCAGCATCCCGGCCAGGTGCCCCCAGATCCAGCAGCTTCGACATCTCCCTGGCAGTGGCAGGTGCCAGGTGCCCCCAGATCCAGCAGCTTCGACATCTCCCTGGCAGTGGCAGGTGCCAGGTGATCCAGCAGCTTCGACATCTCCCTGGCAGTGGCAGGTGCCAGGTGATCCAGCGGTCTGTGGTGCCTACTGCTGCACATCACGGGTCATGGTAAGATCAATTTTTATTGGGATCCCGTGTTTATTTCAGAAAGCTACTATGGGAATAAATTATTTTAGTACTGCTGAATAGAGTTAGGACCTCTGTATTGCCACGGTTCCTGCACCTCTGCATTGCCTACACCCCCACCTCGTGAATGGATTTCAGTTCAGGTTCATTTAGGAGGTGCCATCTCCCTCTGTAGTCTGCACTTGTATTTGCTGTTGTTGTATTCGCCAGATGCAAACGGCCCCCAAAGCCATCTGATTTGCTAGCTGCTAGTACTACTTTAATAATCAGGTGTCTAGGTAGCTGGAACGTAGGGTCCCTAACGGGTAAGCTAAGAGAGCTAGTCGATGCAGCAATTAGAAGACGTGTAAATATTCTATGCGTTCAGGAGACTAAATGGAAGGGCCAGAAGGCGAAGGAGGTGGAGGATACGGGCTTCAAACTTTGGTACACGGGGACAACATCGGGTAGGAATGGTGTAGGCATCTTGATCGATAGGAGCCTTAAGGATGGAGTCGTTGATGTTAGGAGGCAAGGCGACCGAATTATCTTGGTCAAGCTAGTAGTTGGAGATTCGGCTCTAAATGTGATCAGTGCTTATGCCCCTCAGGTAGGTCTTAGCGAGGGCACCAAGAGGCAGTTTTGGGAAGATCTTGATAGCATGGTTAGTACCGTGCCTATCAGTGAGAAACTCTTTATAGGAGGAGACCTCAACGGCCATGTTGGTGCGACTAATGTAGGTTTCGAGCGGGTGCACGGGGGGTTCGGATATGGTAGTAGGAATCAAGAGGGGGAGGATGTTTTGAACTTCGCGCTGGCCTATGACTTGTTGATAGCGAACACCCTCTTTAGGAAGAGGGAATCTCATCTAGTAACCTTTCGTAGTGGACAACACTCGAGCCAGATCGACTTTATCCTTACAAGGAGGGAGGATAGACGTGCTTGCTTTGATTGTAAGGTGTTACCTGGGGAGTGTGTTGTCCCTCAACATAAGCTTGTGGTGGCGGACTTTCGCTTTCGGGTACGTGTCCACCGGGACAAACGGGCCAAGATTGCGAGAACGAAGTGGTGGAAGCTTAGAGGGGAAGCAGCGCAAACGTTTAAGGAGAGGATGCTAGACGAGGGGCCTTGGGAAGAAGGAGAAGATGCAGACGACATGTGGCTAAAGATGGCAACATGTGTCCGGAAGGTGGCTTCGGAAGTGTTTGGCGTGAGTAGGGGAGGCAAACGGGAAGCGAAAGACACATGGTGGTGGAATGACGAGGTGCAAAGGGCTATTAGGGAGAAGAAGGAGTGTTTCAAGCGTCTCCACCATGACAAGAGTGCAGCCAACATCGAGGGCTATAAAATAGCGAAGAGGGCTGCAAAGCGAGCTGTGAGTGTAGCAAAAGGTCAGGCGTATGATGGCCTTTATCAGCGGCTAGGCACGAAGGAAGGGGAGAAGGACATTTATAGGATGGCTAGAATCCGCGAGAGGAAGACAAGGGACATCAACCAAATAAAATGCATCAAGGATGAGACAGATCGACTTCTGGTGAAGGATGAGGAGATCAAGGACAGATGGAGAGAGTACTTCGACAAGCTGTTTAATGGGGAGAATGAGGGTCCTACCCTTGAGTTGGACGACTCATTTGACGATACCAACAGACGCTTTGTGAGGAGAATTCAGGAGGCAGAGACCGGAGAGGCTTTGAAGAGGATGAAGGGAGGTAAAGCGATGGGCCCTGATGGTATCCCCATTGAGGTGTGGAGATACCTAGGCGCCAGAGCGATAGTTTGGTTGACTAAGCTTTTTAACCTTATTTTTCGATCTAACAAGATGCCTGAAGAATGGAGGAGAAGTATATTAGTACCTATCTTCAAGAACAAGGGAGATGTTCAAAGTTGTACTAACTACCGTGGGATTAAGTTGATGAGCCATACGATGAAGCTCTGGGAGAGGGTTATCGAGCATCGCCTAAGGAGAGTGACACATGTGACCCAAAATCAGTTTGGGTTCATGCCTGGTAGGTCGACCATGGAGGCGATTTTCTTATTACGACAATTGATGGAGAGATATAGGGAGCAGAAGAAGGACTTGCACATGGTCTTTATTGACCTCGAGAAGGCATATGACAAAGTACCGAGAAATGTCATGTGGTGGGCCTTGGAAAAGCACAAAGTCCCAACTAAGTACGTTACCCTCATCAAGGATATGTACAGGGATGTGGTGACGTTTGTCCGAACATGTGATGGTGACACCAATGACTTTCCAATTAAAATAGGACTGCATCAGGGGTCAGCTTTGAGCCCTTATTTATTTGCTTTGGTGATGGATGAGGTCACAAGGGACATACAAGGTGGTATCCCTTGGTGTATGCTCTTTGCTGATGATGTGGTGCTAGTTGACGACAGTAGGGCAGGGGTTAATAGGAAGTTAGAACTATGGAGGCACACGTTAGAGTCGAAAGGGTTCAGACTTAGTAGGACTAAGACCGAGTACATGAGGTGCGATTTTAGCGCGACTAGGCATGAGGAGGGAGACGTTAGCCTTGATGGGCAAGTGGTGGCCAAGAAGGATACTTTTCGGTATTTAGGGTCGATGCTACAAAAGGACGGAGACATTGATGAAGATGTTAGGCATAGAATTTCAGCCGGCTGGTTGAAATGGCGTCAAGCTTCTGGCGTCCTCTGTGACAAAAGGGTGCCTCAGAAGCTGAAAGGTAAGTTCTATAGGACGGCGATTCGTCCGGCGATGTTATACGGTGCTGAGTGTTGGCCTACAAAAAGGCGACATGTCCAGCAATTGAGTGTAGCAGAGATGCGTATGTTGCGTTGGTGTTGTGGGCACACAAGGAGGGATAGAGTCCGGAACGACGATATTCGGGATAGGGTTGGGGTGGCACCAATTGAGGAGAAATTGATTCAACATCGGTTGAGATGGTTTGGACATGTCCAACGGAGGCCTCCTGAGGCGCCGGTGCGTAGTGGAGTTCTAAAGCGGGCCGATAATGTAAAGAGCGGTAGAGGTCGACCTAAACTAACTTGGGACGAGTCCGTTAAGAGAGATCTTAAGGAGTGGAATATCTCCAAGGATTTAGCTATGGATAGGAGCGCTTGGAGATTGGCAATCAACGTGCCGGAACCGTGACCTCTTTTTGTCTCCCTTTATGTCTTTTTTGTGTCTCCCTGTTTCTCGTCTCTTTTGGGTTTCATCTCTAGCCTACCCCAACTTGCTTGGGACAAAAGGCTATGTTGTTGTTGTTGTTGTAAAACAAAACACTGCAAAATTTACCGCAGAGGTGCAGAGCTACGATGCCTGATGAAGAACTGAAACTGAAACAGAGCCTGAACGCCTGATGCCTGATGCCTTGCCTGGCAACAAATTTACCGCAGCAATAGTGCCGATATAAACAACCATATTTCACTCTTTCTCTAGCAAATTTTTAGATGAAAATGACACCAATGATCAACAATGAATTTTTAGATGATCGAACATGACACCAATGAACAGCAAATTTTTATTTTTAGACCCAAACAGTGTTTAGGCACTATAATGACATACTTTGAAAGTCCATGGACTGAGATGACACATCATTAAAAGTTTATGGACCGGATTTGGACTTTACTCTTTTATTTTTTATAGAATTTGAGATTTTTCACTTGTTCATAGTTTCACCTAAATTGGCCCCCTCTATGTTTTGTCCAGGCTCTGCCACTACTGTTGACATGCTTTGTTTCCTAATTATACTAACTAAATCATGGATCTGTGGTTTCATCATAACCAGCAGGTTATCTTTGTGGAGTAGCTGATTGGATCTTTGCTCGAAGACAAGCCGCAACATCTATAGGCGCCTCCTCACCAAGCACTCGGAGCCAGCTCATGGATTAGACTAAGGAGTATCAGGTAAAGCTCTCTACCACTTCCCTACAAATGTTGCTGCCTGTCTTGCATGGTGTACCGTACGACGTTGAAACGGCTTATAACGACCCTCCGTCCGACGCTATATTTGGGCTGTGATGTAGTGTCTATCACATCTGCTATCTAGCTGCATTATTGTTTGATATATATATACATATATACACACAGCTTTAGGTGTTGGTCCAAATGCTGTTGTGGTTGCCGGCCTTCGTGCCGTTGTGAATGTCGGCCTTCGTGCCCTTCTTTTGCAGGTTTTGGAAACCTCCCAGTGCAAGGGAGGTGCTGCCGAAATTTTGAATAAACATTAACCTTTTGGTTTTTATGTAGGACAAGAGCCCATCAGAGGTGACTCAGGGGACTTGCCACTGCGTCGACTTGCCACTGCCTCGGTAGCCTTACTCCACCGACACCTTAGGTATAAATCACCTCTCTTCCTGTATGTTTGTCATCGTATGTCGGTGTATCCCAGTTAGGCGTCTCCCGTCCGAAAGAGATACGATTGGAGGTATGCAGGTCTCTGCATATCTGCAGCCGTATCTATTTCGGATTGTCCATGTTTTTTGGACAGCCCGCGGATGCGTAGAATGGTTAGTTTCCATGGTCCGCTCCGGTCCAAGACGGTGTTTCGGCGTCCCCCCTGTTGTTCACCGGATACACATTATCCCTTTCAGGACGTGTATCGGGAGAACAACGGGGAGGTGCTACCGAAATTCCGTCTCGGATAGGAGCGGAGCTTGGAAACTAACCTCATCTACGGACCCACGGGTGGGATTAGGACCTATCCTCACCTATTAGAGAGTAGGGACACCACGTAGATGCAATTGATGGTCACTCATATGTGCTGATGCGTCTATTAAAGGATGGAGGACCGTGAGTGGATGTACACGCTCCGGAGAGACGCGAAGGATTACGACGTGTTGTTTATAGTCAAGGTCGAAGGTTTCTTGAATCAAGCATTTGGCGAGAGTGCTGAAGGCCATTCTCTAGTTGTGTGTCCCTGCTGCAGATGTGACAACAGAAGAAGGAAAGATAGGCTAACCATGGGTCAACATATTGTGAAGTTTGGATTTACTTCAGGCTACCACAGGTGGATCCACCATGGTGAAGCCGATCGTATTAAGGAGGAGATGGTGAGACCACGGCTCGATGATTTTGATGATGATGCCGGGGTAGCAGACATGTTGGATGACACTCACCAAGCTCAGTTCACTGAAGGACGTGATAAGACAGAGATGGAGGCTGCCGTAGATGCCTTCTACAAAATGTTGGACTCGGCACAAAGACCCCTTCACGATCATACTAATGTTTCTCAGCTGGATGCCATTGGTCGTGTAATGGGGTTGAAGGCCGAGTTAAACCTAAGTCGAGAAGGCTTCGACAAGATGGTGGCCGTGTGGAGCAGCATGCTACCGACGACACACATTATGGCGCTGAACTTGTACGAGTCAGAGAAGCTCCTTCTTGCACTGAAGATGCCGTATGACAAGATACACGTCTGTCTGAAGGGGTGCGTCCTGTTTAGGAAAGAACACGCGGATGCAAAGTACTGCCCAAAGTGCAAATCCTCCAGGTACGTGGAGGTAGACTCAGGCGATGGCCAGAAGAGGCAGCTTACGATCACCATGAGAGTCCTACGACACCTTCCTTTCCTGCCGAGGCTCCAACGGCTATTCATGACCGAGGAATATGCGAAACAGATGACATGGCATAAAAACGGCACACGGTACAATCTTGACAAGATGGTACATCCATCCGATGCTCATGCATGGAAGTACTTCAATGCGCGGCATCCTCTCAAAGCAGAGGAGGCTCGTAATGTACGTGTCGCGCTGGCAACAGATGGGTTCAATCCATATGGTATGATGGCTGCACCATACACATGTTGGCCCGTGTTCGTCATCCCACTCAATCTCCCCCCCGGCGTCTCCTTTCAACGGCATACCGTGTTCCTGTCGTTGATAATTCCTGGACACCCGGAGAGTCATATGGGTGTCTTCATGGAGCCTGTGATAGATGAGTTGATCCATGCTTGGGACAAAGGGGTGTGGACATACGACCGAGCTACGAAGACAAGCTTCAAAATGCACGTCTGGTACCACTACTCCTTGCACGACTTTCTGGCGTATGGGTTAATGTGCGCCTGGTGTGTTCAGGGGAAGTTCCCATGCCCAATATGCAAAGAAGCTATGAGGTTCATATGGTTGAAGAAGGGTGGCAAGTATTCGTCGTTCGACAAACATCGTCAATTCCTCCCTCTTGACCATCCATTCAGAGAAGACGTCAAGAGTTTTACGAAAGGTGTCAAAGTGACGGACCCTAGACCACGCTTGAGGACTGGGGCTGAGGTTCGTGCGCAGATAGATGCTCTCGTGCCCAATGAAGGTGGTGGTTTTGTGGGATATGGCGAGCAACATATGTGGACTCATAAGTCCGGCTTGACGAGGCTCCCCTATTTCGATGACCTCCTACTACCCCATAACATTGATGTCATGCACACTGAAAAGAATATCGCCGAGGCACTTTGGGCAACGCTCATGGACACTGACAAGTCTAAGGACAACCCTAAGGCTAGAGTGGACCTTGCGACGTTGTGCGATAGGCCCAACCTAGAGATGCGGCCTCCTGCAACAAGAAAGCAGTGGAGAAGGCCTAAGGCCCCCTATGTGTTGAAAATCGATCAAAGGAGGGAAGCACTTCGATGGATCAAGAGCTTAATGTACCCTGATGGGTATGCAGCGAATATAAGCAGGGGAGTGAACTTAGAAACTCTGCGAGTCAATGTGATGAAGAGTCATGACTACCACATATGGATTGAGAGGATACTTCCGTCGATGGTTCGAGGCTATGTCCTTGAGCGTGTGTGGCTAGTGCTGGCAAAGTTGAGCTACTTCTTCCGCTAGCTTTGTGCCAAGGAGCTCTCTTTGACAATCATTACAGATTTGGAAAAAATGGCACCTGAGTTGGTCTGTGAGCTTGAGATGATCTTTCCACCTGGTTTCTTCTTGCCGATGCAGCATCTGATTGTGCATCTCCCGACCGAGGCACGGTTGGGGGGCCTGTGCAGGCCCGTTGGTGCTATCCAATTGAACGATGTCTAAAGACTCTTCGCAAGAAATGTACAAATAAAGCCAGAATTGAGGCTTCCATTGCGGAGGCAAGCATTCGGGAGGAGGTTGCAAACTTCACGACATCCTACTACAAGCTGAACCTTCCTAGCAAGCATAATCCACCCCCTCGTTACAATGCTGGAGAAGTTGAATCGACCCTCAGCCTTTTCAAAGGCCAACTAGGGAGCGCAAGTGGATCGACCCCTAAGAGATTGGATCCAGAAGAGTGGCGCAGAATCACGCTATATGTGTTCACCAACCTTGTCGAGGTTGCGCCATTCATTATGTAAGTTCTCAACGAACTTGTTTCAATACGACATCATTATTCTGTATCGAACCCCATTGATTCTCTTTGGTATAGGGAATTTGTTCGTCAAGAGTGGCATCAATCAAGGGATCCTACCCCGCACGAACATGATACCCTTCTTGCAGAGGGTGCGGGAGCTGGGAGGCCTGATTTCATTTGTTGGTTCAAACAAAAGGTACTTTCCAATTTAGCTCGCACGTTCTTCGATATTCCTTAGTACCTTGTACGTACTAATGATATAACGATGTATCATGCTTGAGCTTGTAGGCGCAGACCAATGCGTCCATGAGTGATGAGTTGAGACAGGTTGCAAACGGCTTCAAGTCTAGGGTGAAGTCATATAACGGTTATGACGTGAATGGATATCGCTTCCACATGTCAAGACACGAGCTGACCCAGCCCAGTCGAAAAACCACCAATAGCCAAGTTTTTACGCCGAGCACTAATGGCGTCGAATACTATGGAAGAATTGAGGAGATCTATGAACTTGAATATGAGGGATGGATACCTCTTACTCCTGTCATATTCAAGTGCCACTGGTTTGATCCTGAACGAACGAGACGGACCCCTCATCTTGGGCTAGTCGAGATTAGACATGATTCCGTCTATCAAGGAAAAGATGTCTATATTGTGGCTCAACAGGCCGTGCAGGTGTATCATACGCCATACGCGTGTCAAGACAAAGACCATCTTAAGGGTTGGTCTATTGTGCACCAGGTATCACCGCACGGTAAACTACCTGTTCCAAACGATGAAGATTACACCTTCGGCACAAACACATATGATGGAGAGTTCTATCAAGTGGATGGGCTACAAGTGAGGTTTGAGATAGTCTTACCCGGTGTGCCCGCCCTGGAAGTAGACAATGAAATGGTTGATGACGAGGACCTTGGAGATGTAGTGCTGAATTTGAAGGACATTCAAATGCTTGAGCGATACCATTTAGGCAAAGAGAGAGAAGAAGACACAGAACCTTCGGATAGTGTTGCCCATTTGGACAATTTTGACAGTGATGATGAGACCTATGACCCGGGGGAAGATTATTCCTAAAGCATGTAATACTATATTTTTTTATTAAATTTTGTTATGTTTATTCATTTTGAACTATTTGTAATGTATGTACTAACGCTTGTTCATTCTTTGTAAATTGCAGGTGACAACAAAGATGGTGGGCAACCATTCACCGAGGCAGGTAGCCTCCGTATACCAGAGGCTACGCCCTCCTGATGGAGGCGAGGGGACGTCTTCAGGGGCAGCTAGGAGAGCAGGCCCGGGTCGCCCCAGGACGGGGATGGGGACGGGGAGGGGGAGGAGCCGGGGTCGGCCTAGGAGGGACCCGCCGCCTCCCTCGGCTCGTGACCAGTCGGAGGAGGGGTCTCAGTAGACAGAGGACGAGGGAACTCAACAGACAGAGGACAGTTCTGCTCAGTCGACTCCCTACCTGCGAGGTCCCACAAGCCTCCCTTCGGTTCCGCTTCCTGACCAACGCCCAGTGGTTCGTCTAGTGGGAAGAAGGTAAGCAACTATAGATGTTATCACTAGTATTTCATATGATACATTGAAAATCAAAAGAGAAACTGATATTTTTTTAGAATCACTTATGCAGGGGCTGGCTACTTCTGTCGGGTGCTCTTGATCCCCCACGCACCCACGCTACCGTCCTGGGATGTCTATGCAGGAAACACTTCCCCGGCCTTGTGGACTTGGGAGATGGGAAGCTGGAGCCGGCCTGGTCATGGAATAGGTATGCGAAAGCCATGGATGACGAGCAGGACAACAAGCAGGAGAGGGTTTTGGCGGACTTTTGGGTAAGGGTCTCACAACTTAGTGCAATACATCTCCATTGGTTATGTCTTTTATTGAAATAGTGAACGGATACATCGTGTTTGTATGTAGAGGTATTTCAAGGCCGAAGAGGGTCGAGAGAACAAGGCAGATCAGACGGCACACAGAGCCTGTCAGAAGTACGTCGGTGACATGATTCATGAGGCGCGACTCCAGGCCCACGTTGACTACTACAGGTCCATAAACAAACAACCCCTCAACAAGGCTGACTCAAGAAAGGTGGCGTTGACCAAGGAGCAGTACCTTCAGGTAGGTGAATAATATTGCTTCGTTTTGAGATTTAGGTGCTGGCGACATGATTCACTTCATGATGTGTAGGTGCCGGCCTCGTGGTGCATGTCTTATAGATCGCCATGGGCGATGATCGTGGACAGGTACCTTGACCCGATGTACCTCGAAAAGCACGAGAAAGGCAAGCAGAAGCGGGCACTAAAGACCGGTCCAACTCACCACCAAGGCAGCCGCAACCTCCCAGCATTCAAGCGAGCACTTGTGCGTGATGTCATTTATCTATTCTAACGCTTAATTTGACCCGATTTCTTATCATCTTGCCGTCTCTCGCAGGAGGTGGCACACCCGGATGTGCCGGTGTCGGAGTTCTCAGCATGGGCCGTGTCCCACATGGGTCGGGTGAAATCCGGTGTCGTCTTCAACCCGGATGCCCCTGCCCAGACTTACTCTGACCCGACCATCCACGCTAAAGTTAGAGACTACGCGTAGGCGGTCCGGGCGGTCCATGGCTCAGATTACAATCTGAGCACTGAGCCCCTTGACACACAGACGATTGTGAGGATAGGGCAAGGCAGGAAGCACGGGCGGTTGTTTATTGCAGATAGCGCTGACTCCTCGAGCTCTGCACCCTCTCTCTCCAACGTGAGGGCACAGAGCAGCCTTCCCATACGTGCACGGCCTACTCCAACACTGTCGCGGGTCGACGAACTTCAGGTCAGTTTATCCAATAGGGTCAGTTTGTCATATTCCAGTATGTTTCTCGCTGTTCAGAGGTATCTAGATGGGTGTGTTTTAGATTCTAACCCTACAAGCTGCAAACACTTCTCAGTTTTAGAAAATTGGGAAATGTGCTGAGAAATTATCAGGAGCTGAAGGATGGTACCTATTTTTCAGCGGCAGCATTTTGTTCTTCTGATAGTCAGCTGCGCCTAATAAAATTCCTCTCCACTCGACAGAATGTCAAATATTCGAGGGGGGCTGAACTGATTGAGCCAATAAGTCTAGTCCTTTGTTTACTACTCCGTATTTCTAGATGTACATGATTTGCTTGTGAATTCAACTTTCCATTTTGTGGGTGTGGATTAGATTAGTAAATCTAATAGAAATCATGCTCTGACGTGGCACTGTGCACAAGCAGTAGGTATTTAGTAGAGCCACTTTTGTTGTACCGGGGCAAATACACTCACTGCACAAGCAGATCAGTACAAGTTAACCATAACCAGCCATTAATTCTTGTGATATTGTGATGATCAAGCTATCATATAAGTACATAACCCAATTCACTACTCAAACAGCAATGATAATAACATTACACTGCAGGCTGAGCTGTCACAAACAAAGGAGACGACCGCGCACCTGACCACTCAGTTGGAGGCCACGCAGAAGCAGATGGCGGAAATGTACCAGATCATGCAAACCATCGGGCAAGCATCGGGCGTCGTAGTGCCGTTGCCAGCTGCAGCTTCGGGTCGACACTTCACTCCTGTGAGTATGAAAGTTTAATGCCTTCGTGCTGTTCGGATTGTCGGCCTTCGTGCCATTGTGATTGTCGGCCTTCGTGCCGTTTGGATTGTCGGCCTTCGTGCCGTTGTTTCTTGCAGGTTGGAAACCTCCCCATGCAGGGGAGGTGCTGTCGAAATTTTCAATTTTGAGTCTAACACTTCTCTTTTGTGCAGCCTCCGTCGGCGGGTTCAAACACTGCCGCTACCGCTTCTCCAATGGTTGATCGCGTCAATCCTTCACCGCAGTCCGGTCCTTCAGCGCAGTAGCAGTTTCCGCCACCGGAGTAGGGATGTTGAACTTTGTGATGTTGAACTTGTAATAATAAACTTCTGTTGTTGAACTTTGCTGGACTTGTGATGGATTTTCGATGGATTATGAAATATGCGTGTACTTTTGATATATATTGCATGCTGGTGATATAGCTGTGATGATTGATATATATATATATATATATATTGTCTGTTACAATGGATTGTAAAAAAATAAATATTATTTTTTTCAATCCTCGGGGTCTTTGCCGAGTGCCCATATCGGAGGCACTCGGCAAAGTATATTTTTAAAAAAAATTCAGCAAAACTTTGCCGAGTGCCCGGAACAGAGACACTCGGCAAAGTATATTTTTTAAAAAATTCAGCAAAACTTTGCCGAGTGCCCGAAACAGGGGCACTCGGCAAAGTTAATATCTGGGAAAAATAAAAAAATCTTTGCCGAGTGCCCATGTCAGAGGCACTCGGCAAAGTTTTTAAAAAATAAAAAAAATAATTTTGCCGAGTGCCGATCTATGGCACTCGGCAAAATATTCGTTAACGGTGGGTGCCGTAACGGCAATAAAACTTTGCCGAGTGCCTTTACAAACACTCGGCAAAATTTTTAAATATTTTGCCGAGCGCCCCGATAAAAAACACTCGGCTAAGTATTTTTACCGTGAAAAAAATTGCCGAGCGGACTTTGCCGAGTGCTATGCTCGGCAAAGTCTTTGCCGAGTGCAAATGGCTCTTTGCCGAGTGTAAAAACACTCGGCAAAGTCCCAGTGTCCAGTAGTGATTCAAGCATGACTAGAATATTGAGGTGATTGCTCTGTTTTATGTGTAGAGTGCGGACAATGTCCGGAGGATGCACTCGATGACAGAGCGTAGACTTGATGTTTCTGAGAGGAGTGCCTTCATCAAGCTATGTGGTAAAAAACCCAGCAAGGTAGCAGTAGTAATCAACAAAGTAAGGTTTACCCTCTGTGATCCAATGCATTTTCCTGATATTATCCTACAGTAGCATAAAACTGTGCAATCACTTCAGTATTTCAGTCATGCTGGATCTGCATGATGATGTAGACTGTTGTCCTCTCACAAGATGTAATGGCACTATTGAGGGAAGGCCTAGCTATGATAACTTCAAACATGCTTCCAATCAATTCACTGACAGCAAGTCAATGAACACATGGTGAGAATCACAATATCATAGTAATTACAGTGATATATTAATTCTAGTGATACTGAGTGTGAAACCTGTAATTAAGCTCTGAAGTGTCCTAGGATCCACAGGCCTATCCCTTCTTGACCTTATAGTCATATCTTTGTCATGATACGTAATATTGTTCACATATGGAGGGTATTATGGTGCATGAGGCTTTAGCTGCCCAAATTGCATCGGCTAGATAGGCCTGTGGTTGACCCATCTATGGGGGCTGACCCATATGATTTGACTAATCTACCTCCTCACTATCATAACTGTCATCAATGCTAGTCATGTCCTTGCTCTTCCTCTAGCTCTTCCTGACCTCCTCAGATGGCACCACATAATGTCACACAAGTTATTTAATTTTGGGACGTGAACTGCATGCGCAAATTAATTTGATATTTTTCTCATCTCATAGTTTTAAATTTTCATCGACATTGGTGGCTCGTGAATATTTGGTGCAAGAAATAATTATTTTGTTGAACTAAAATAAACCAGTCATGGATGATATTTGTTTGATGCATTCATGGCATTGTATATATTTTTATGTATATTTAATTCAGTTTACTGAGTTTTCTATGCGTAAAATGAGTCTTTTTGAATTTTTGTTGTTGGAAAATAGTTTCTCTTCTTTTTTGGAGTTTCAATAAAAGAAAATTATTCTTTTTTTACCCATGGGTACTCTTTTTGCCTGCTCCGGTTTTTAGCCGGACGGAGCCTAGTGTTTTTAGCCGTGGAGAGGAATGCAGAGCAGACGATGACATGCATGCATGTTCCCCGCCTGCCTAGATCCCCAGGCTTTGACGAGATGCCGCGTGCATGTGTAGTAGTCCTACACGGGTTAGATTCAGGTTTCTCGACATGCCGTCGGCGACGTAGGACCGGCCTCCCCGGTCAGCTGATTCCGCCGGGTTCCTCAACTCGAGGTGCCACTGACGACGACGACTGAGCGGCTGTCGACGGATCCACCGGTACGTTGAGAGGCAAGACAAAAAAAAATCCTGTATGCATGTGTTGACAGTGTTGTTGTGGAATCTGCTGCTGCACGGTCGTTCAGGTTTCATCACATGTTTGTCTCTGCCAGTCTGCCATGCTTAAGGCCATCGAATCTTCCTTATTTTTTTAAAAAATGATTGTATTTTTTAGTCATGCTCATGACATCTATTCATTTATGTAACATGCAGCAGCAGGTGCTGAGGTGCACCAAACGGCTCTAGACGGGATCTGATTTCAGATGGTGGGGCGACAACTGATTTTGAGCACTCATCATGCATGGTTCGTACTTCGAAGGTATATATATATATAGGCACAAATGGAGTAATCGGTAAATGGCCGGTTTTATAAGGTACTTTGCTTGTTCTCACTTCTCCTAAACTGTTAAAGGCTGTTATAGGATAGCGACTGTGGTGCCAGAGAGCATATCTGAATGCAAGAAAATCACTAAAAGCACGTGGAAAATGACGAAATATACTATATTACTGCAAACAGCGTGTAGTGTAAACCCAAAAATATGTATACACATAGATCCATGACAAGGAAGAAACTACCAAAAAAATGACCCTTTCCGCTCCCTCGACGGGCGCTCCGGCGGCGCTGCCACTCGAGCCTCCACCAGCCCCGGCCGCAGTCCCCTCTCCAGCCACCACCTCCACCACTGCGCCCGCCCCCACCATAGGCCTCACGCCACCAGCCTCCAGTCCTCTGCTAGCAGAGCAGCCCCCTCCCTCCACCCCCAACGTCGTCGCGCCGCCCACCCAGCCCAAGCACCAGGCCACAAATCAAGCCACCCAAACCACAGATCAACACCTGCCGACCGTGGATCCGTCAAGCCATGAAGCTGTCAAGGTCCTTCTCCCCTTGCATGAGGAGCTCGTGCGCGCCCAGCTCGAAGTTTTCGTCCAGATTGAGAAGGTGGGGACCGAGCACCTTGGGGGGAGCGAGCTTCCACCTCCCCCACCACCGGCGGCCTCTCCGGCAATGTCGCCCACCACCAGCTCTCTGCCCCCTCAATGGCTCTGCAGGCAGATCTCCCAACGGGCCCTGTATCCAGTGCTACCCCATCTGACGAAGCGGAAGAAGTGGAGCTTGTGGAGTGAGGCGACGACGACGACGCAGACGAGGATGAGGTGTTGCTGGCGGACCGGGCGACCGGGCTCGACGCACCTTCCTTTGAAGCTCCATCGGCCCCTGCCCCTGCACCCCAAGCTCTGGTGGATCCCTGGTGCGGGGCGGCCCTGTGCTCGCGGATGCCCCTGACGCGGCTGGGGCGAGCAGCTCGTGGGCGCGGGCCATACCATCCGCATTGAAGGTGCAGCCATGGATGAGCTCTGGTGCGCCATCCCCCCACCCTCTGGAGCTAGGCAGACCTGTTGACAACGGCCGGTGGGGGACCTTCCCGTCTGCGCCTTCTGGAGCTCCGGCGCCGGTCAGGCTGAAATCCATTATAGTCAGGCCAACGTGTGTGCCGACGTCCTCTGCTGCGGCTGCTAGCCGTCGCAAGACGGTGTGGAGAAGGCTGAAGCTGACAGAAGACTCTGATGTGTGGCTACCGAAGCAGAAGGATCAAGGTTCCAAGCAGCTGGCCAGCTCTGCTCCTGCCAGCTGCTGGGAGCTCGGGGAGTCTTCGGAAGCTAATGCTCATATGGAGCCTCCACCCTCACCGAGGTGGAAAACAACAAGAAAGAAGTACCGGTGGCGCAATGGCGGATCTCCACAGGAGGATGGCTTCGGCAAGACTGGGCGAGCTACGTAGGACTCCGCCCCGGCGCATACCATGGATGGCTGGGAGTTTTTTAAAAAGCGCCTCGCTGGGTGCTGCTTCCGGTGCCTCAGCGTCGACCACCAAGTTGCGCAATGCAAGGAGCCGGTTCGCTGCCTCATGTGCAAGGGCTTCGGCCATATCTCCCGCCACTGTCGCTCCGGTCGGCGACAACCCATTTTAGCCAAGCTCCGCTCCCGGCTCACCTTCCCGGCCGGTAGCATCCACAGTCGCCTTGTTTTCCGACCACTCTGCTCTACCAACCACACCATCACACCACCATCTCAGAACTCTCCAAACAACTCAACACACCCACCACCAAAAACTAGGGAGACGGAGTACGTGCCCGGCCAGGTTGACAACTGCCCAACGCTGGGCCGTGTTGCCATCGTTCCCTGGTGCGGCCGATGCCAGGCGCCAACGGTGCCCTCGCTGCACGGCGAGCGTGACCAAGACGACTTCGAGGGACCGCGACCACTCAGTGAACGTCGCCGTTCACGGTCACCAGTGCGCAGCACCCCTCACTTCTCGCTGTGTCCAGACCCACTGACAGACCATGGTTTTTGGTCCTCCATCCCAAGGAGCCCTCCTCTCAGGTATGAAGACCCAATGTTCCTGGAGGCCTCCCTTCTCGCGGAGCCAGCAGTCGGTCCTCACAGCTCCCCTGACTCTGGCGGCGATGATACCGTCTATCCTGGGCTAGGTGTCCAGCCTCAGATGTCATGGGAGCCCCACGGATCCTCCAAGACATCTGAGGAGGCATATGTGCAGAATGGTTTGGAGGATCTATGGCTGGGGCAGGACCTCGATGAGGAGGGATGTGCACAGATGGACGGTGAATTGCCTGCTGATGTTGATGACCAACAAGCTGATGCTGCCCTGACCGCTGTTGAGTTTTGCAGCAGATTGTTCAAGGAGGTACCGGCACCCTTGCTGCCGACACTAGAGTCTCCTCCACCCCGAGCGACGCTTCCCCGTGCAAGCAAGCAGAGGAAGAGGAAGACATTGCAGGCGACGCGCTTGAGCTTGCGCCAGGCTGCCAAACCATCCGCGGTGCCGGTGGCTGAGTGCGCGCAGCGCAAGCTGATGTGCGAACTAGAGTTCCTCAATCCACAGCGTCAGGCGCCAGATGCAGCAGTGACTGAATACATTGATTTGTATGGTGCTGATCTTCTAGAACAGGCCATCAAGGCACTCAGGGCACCAACACGGATGGACAACAAGGAGCTAGCGAAGGCCTTAGCGGCGATGGTTGACGAATCTGATGCAGTGGAGATGGATGCCCAGTGAGCATTTGGAGCATTTGCAGCTAGAATGTTGTTGAGTCAGTTTGATCAATGTTGCTAGCAAATGAAACAAGGGGTGGGAATCTGATTGCCTGAGATCAGGACCAAGAACAAAAGAAGTGTAGCCGGTCCTTAGCTGGGGGGCCAACTCTAAAACCCCTAATAGTCGCCCAAACCATTAGTGAGTAATCAGTTTCTAATATCCTAAACCCTCTGCAGCCTAGGCTGCGGTAGGGAGCACCTCTCGCGCATGTAATCATTGTTGTTTGCTAACTCCTCCTTATTATTAATCAAAGCCGGGTAACCGGATCTTTCAAAAAAAAAGGAAGAAACTACCATGCATAAAAGATGTAGGCAGAATTGATACTATACCATAGGGGTTATCTTGCTGTGAAAGTGCTGTGAACCAACCTGTTCACTTTGTTTAGTTCAGGGATAGATGATAACTGCAGAAATTGTTACTGCAAGCATCAGAATGCAAGACACGGTTTTTTCTTTTCAAGAAAAAAAAAACGCACACCACAAAATAGGAGTTGGTGCAGAATGTTGGGTGAGTTTGGTATTTTTTCACTGTATGCTCTGGATTCGCCGGCTGTAGTGCTTTGGCATTTGGCACCATATATTTTTTTCGTTTTCTTTTCCACCTTGTCATCCCATTTGATCTTGGGGGTAGCTCAATTTTCATCTACTTTGGATTTCATTCCCCGACCTCTTTTTCTCCCTGTGTACCCTAATATTGCTCACATGGTCCGATTTGTTTATGGATGCTTAGTTTTCACAACGTAGAACCTATGTTAGTGGTCTAGATGTTTTGCCTAAGTTTTTGGAATGGATTTTTGAGATTTGGGCCAGGGCCTTCGGATCAGGGCTGTTCGATATGCCGTATTGGTATGAGCCCAGTAGCACTATTTCTTGTGCCTCTCGCATGAAAATTGTAGTTGCAAATTAAGGGTAAAGTATTTTTTTTCATATTGTTTTGCATGGACTTGGTTGGTAATGGTTGGTTCAAGTTTATGTGAAGTAATTGAAGAAGTTATTTTGTCACTAGTTTGCTCCCTATAAACCAACTTTGGGCAAGTCTCTGAAACATTGTGGTATCTATGGATACAGGGACAGTAGCTATAAATGATTGGCAGCAGAGAGCTAGCCTTGATCTAGCTTTGCAGGAAATAGGGAAAATAATCAAGCTACCTGTTAGGATGTCAAGAGATCCTCGAGGAATATGGCTAATACTCAGCTCAGCTCAGCAGTACTTAGAGGATATGATGGGAGCTTGTGAGAGAACAAGAGTCTATGACATTATGAAATTCTTGCATAACTAGAATATTGAGGTGATTGTCCAGTTCTATGCTAAAGTGAGGACAATGTATGGAGGATGCACTCGATGACAGAGCGTAGACTTTACTTGATGTTTTCGAGAGGAGTGACTTTCTCATTATGAATTCTGTCCATCAAGTCGTGTGGTGAAAAACCCAGCAAGGTAGTAAAGCAATATAGTAACCGACAAAGTAAGGTTTACCCTCTGTCATCCAATGCATTTTCCTAATATTGTCCTCAATAAACAGGGTAGGAATTGGGCTATCACCTCAAAATTCCAGTCATGCTAGAACTGCATGACTCTTGTACTCTCCAAGCCGTAAAGACACTATCAAGAGAAGGCTTATGACAGCTTCTAGCGTCCTATCAATTAATCCACTGACAGCGAGTTACAATGGGACATGGAGAGAATCACAATATTTTTTTGATGGTCGAGAGAATCACAATATCATAGCAGTCCCGGTGCTATTGAGCGTCCTATCAATTAATCCGCTGCTCACTATCAGAATATCATCTCCTTGATCTTCCTTTTAGTGATCTCCTCAGTCCTTAGATGGCACCACATACTCAGGTCACATAAGTTATTTCATTTTGGGAAGTGAACTGCATGTGCAAATTAATTCAATATTTTTTCTCGTAGTTTTAAAATATCAACAACATTGGTGGCTCATGAAATAATTATTTTGCTAAACTGAAATAAACTAGTCATGGATGATATTTGTTTGATGCATTCATGCCATTGTATATACTTTTTATGTATGTTCAAATCGATTTACTGAATTTTCTATGCACAAAATGAGTTTTTTGAATTTTTGTTGTTTGAAAAATAGCTTCTCTTCTTTTCGGAAGTTTTAATAAAAGAAAATCCTTCATTTTTACGCACGGGTACTCTTTAGGCCTGCTCTTGTTTTTAGCCGGGCGGAGCCCAACAATTGGCACAAATGGTATGCATCTGGTTTTGTTTTTAAATCGGGTATGACAACTACTGTGCATCTGTGCCAAAGCTCCCATTATTGTCCGTGCACTGATGGGTACTGCTTTTCCTCTTTCCTGCAAAGCTAGATCATGTTTGGTATTGGTCCTCCGCTGCTGGTCACTCGTAGCTATTCTCACAGTATCCATAGATATGGCAAATGTTTCATAGACTTATCCAAAGTTGCTTTAGAGTGCAAATTAGTGACAAAATACCTTATCCGATTATTTTACACAAGCTATTTTATGTACATGTACTGTGTATTCCTACTCGCCGCTACTGCTTATTTGAATTTTTTCCAAGCATACTTTTGATTTGAATCAATTTTGCTTTTACATGACATGGCCGGCATTGGGCTGGTTCGGCAGGTAGGAAAGTCGGCAGATTTCGGCTGATTCAATAGTATTATGTGAGAGAGAATAAGTTGAAACAAGCTGAAACAAGCCGAAACATGACCAGCAGAACAGGACCATTGGCGTGAGAGCATCTATTCAGATCCCTTGTCTTTGTGTCCGTTGCGGCAGCAGCCAGCAGGACAACGGCATCAAGTGACCGACCAACTCGTGGGTGGGTGCGCCATGCGTGCAGTGGAGGTGCAGGGCAGCCGACCAGGCCAGTCCACTGGTCACAAGAGCTTGGAAAGGCACGGTAGTATGGCTCTCGATGAGATGATGACATGCGGCCTGCGTGGATCCCTTGGCTTTCGTTTTTCTTCAGAAGAGATGAGAGATGCGATGCCGCGACAGGTTCCAGTCTCGTCTAGTTTTTATAGTGTTTTCAAACACGATAATGATAGGATGATGACGTCGGTTCATCCGAACGCGGTCTAAAAAAGACTCACTTACATGTGGCTGTCTGATCGTCCTACTCCCCGCTGCGTCTCCGTCCTACGCCGCACCCTACTTCGGCATGCCAATCCGCCATTCCACGTGGCACATCTGCTGGCTGTTGCACCCATTGTCGGCCCCTTCTTCCATCCCCCACCCGGCCAGAGCTCGCCGGCAGTCGCCTACGTCTGTGGCTAACCCCTTCTTCTCGGCCAGAGCCCGCCTGAGACGCGGCAGCCACAACCTGGCCAAAGCTTGCGGGTGGCCTGTCCATGTTTGGCCCCCTCCACTCGCCTCTAGAAGGGGCCAGGACGATGCTACCCTCTACCTGCCCATCTCCGGCTTTGCCTCTGCGTCGCACGGAAAGAAGGGTGAAAAACACTGTTGCAAGTGTAACCTTTTAAGTGTTTAAGATGTTTTAGAGGTATGGTGAAAGTGTTTCAGATGGATGTTACATATGTTGCTATGGTTGTACACATATGTTGCAAAGCGTCCGTTCCAAATGTTTTTATCTGTTTTCAGATGCATGTTGCAATGGGTGTGAATATGAATGTTGCATATGTTTCACATATATGTTGTAAGTGTTTTATCTGGATCTTGCATATGTTTTGCAATGGTTTTCAAGTGTTTTTCAAATGTTTTTGCATGTGTTTCAGATACATGTTTCAAGTGTTTCATCTGTCTTTTTCTGCATGTTGCAAGTGTTGTATCTATATGTTTTAAAAGTAGATCGGACGAGTGCATCATATCTCCATCTGGCCGGTGTGGATCATATTTTTGGCGGTGTTTCTCGCCTCCACGACAGTTAGTGGCAGCAAGCGACCACATACCAGTGATCAGTGGCGGCTTGAGGTAGCTCTTAGACGGGTGCCTTCCGATGGCGCGGGCTATGTTTGGGCGCGTGAAATGGCGCAGGAAAGCGGACTGTAGGCACAGGCGTCCGTTCGGGTGCTAGCGGTGCTTGTTTTAAATTAAGGGCCCGTTTGGTATAGCTCCGGCTCCAGTCAAAGCAGCCTCACTATTGAGCAGATTCACTTGGAGGATTTTTAGGACCGTTCGGCAAAACAGCTTCGCCTGGTAGTCTAAATGACAAAATATCCATAATACTTTTTTTCTTTTCCATCTTTTTGTTTTTTCTTTTCTTTTCTTTCCCAACCTTATGTCCTTATCTCCTCAGGCTGGCGTACGCACCGCTCTTCACAAATCTGCTCACGCGGCCGCACGCACCACAGGCCGCGGGCGGTGACGCACATCTGCGCCCGCCAGCGGCTCCCTCTGCGCCCGCGTAGACTCCGCCCTCCATGCCGGCTCCCTCCGCGCCCGCGCCAGTTTCGCACCTCCGCACCCAGCCATCCTCGCGCCGTCTGTCTCGTCTGGTGCCTCCATCGCTCCGCGAATCCTTGTGTCGCGGCGCTGGGGCAAAGTGGGCTAAGAGCACCTCCAGTGTGTGTAAATCGAACCGTACGTGGGCAAGAGGAAAACGAACCATACACACTACAACATTCGAACTCTGGATGTTAGATTCTCAAATCGAACTCCAAGTATGGTTCGGACTCTGCCATATAGAATATTGCAAAAAATAGTTGAGCTCATACTAGCAGCAGAGAGAATAGGCCAGGAGCAAGGTTCGCTGAGTAAAACTAGTATTTCTCAGGTCTTGTTTAGATGGCCTAAAAGTGCTAAATTTTTTTTACATAGTAACTGTCACATCGAATCTTTGAATGTATGTATGGAGCATTAAATGTAGGTAAAAAAATAATTAATTACACAGTTTGTCTGTAAATATCAAGACGAATCTTTGGAGCCTAGTTAGTTTATGGTTAGACAAATTTTGCCAAATAACAACGAAAAGTGCTAAAGAAATTTTTCTCCAAAAATTTTCACAACTAAACGGGCC